>CAKJTW010000003.1:71650000-71875000 GCA_917880005.1 Nanger dama
TTTTTTTTTTTTTTTCATCTTTGATGGGTAAAGGATAAAAATGTTTAGGAATTTGACCTGCTTTCTTTTGCCTCTCTCTTTTCAGGTTTGCAGAGCATGCCAGGGGAGTACGTTCTCAGGGTGGTCCTATGGGAATGAGTATGGCACAGCCAAGTTACACTCCTCCCCAGATGACCCCACACCCTACTCAGTTAAGACATGGACCCCCAATGCATTCATATTTGCCAAGCCATCCCCACCACCCAGCCATGATGATGCACGGAGGACCCCCTACCCACCCTGGAATGACTATGTCAGCACAGAGTCCCACAATGTTAAATTCTGTAGATCCTAATGTTGGTGGACAGGTTATGGACATTCATGCCCAGTAGTATAAAGGGAACTCAAGGGAAAAGGAAACACACGCAAAAACTATTTTAAGACTTTCTGAACTTTGACCAGATGTTGACACTCAATATGAAATTCCAGACAGCTGTGATTATTTTTACTTTTTGTCATTTTTCATCAAGCAACAGAGGACCAATGAGACGAGAACACAAATGTGAAATCATGGGCTCACTGAGACAATTCTGTCCATGTAAAGATCCTCTGGAAAAAGACTCCGAGAGTTATAACTACTGTAGTATAAACATAGGAACTAAGTTAAACTTGTACATTTCTGTTGATCACTCCGTTATGTTGCCTCAAATAGTTTTAGAAGAGAAAAAAAAAATATATCCTTGTTTTCCACACTATGTGTGTTGTTCCCAAAAGAATGACTGTTTTGGTTCATCAGTGAATTCACTATCCAGGAGAGACTGTGGTATATTTTAAACCTGTTGGGCCAATGAGAAAAGAACCACGCTGGAGACCTTGGTGAACGTTTGGCTGAACCTCATCCCTCGGACTCCGGCTTCAAGAATGTGTTTTCATGCCCGGCCTTTGTTCCTCCATAAATGTGTCCTTTAGTTTCAAACAGATCTTTATAGTTTGTGCTTCATAAGCCAATTCTTATTATTATTTGGGGGACTCTTCTTCAAAGAGCTTGCCAATGAAGATTTAAAGACAGAGCAGGAGCTTCTTCCAGGAGTTCTAAGCCCTGGCTGTGGACAAAACAATCTTTAAGTTGGGCAGCTTTCCTCAACACACAAAAAAAGTTATTAATGGTCATAGTACCAGAACTAGGACTTTATCAGAAACTCAAAGCTTGGGGGATAAAAAGGAGCAAGAGAATACTGTAACAAACTTCGTACAGAGTTCGGTCTATTAATTGTTTCATGTTAGATATTCTATGTGTTTACCTCAATTGAAAAAAAAAAAAAAAGAATGTTTTTGCTAGTATCAGATCTGCTGTGGAATTGGTATTGTATGTCCATGAATTCTTCTTTTCTCAGCACGTGTTCCTCACTAGAAGAAAATGCTGTTACCTTTAAGCTTTGTCAAATTTACATTAAAATACTTGTATGAGGACTGTGACGTTATGTTAAAAAAAAGTGTTAAGTCACAAAATGCGGTAATAAATATTTCATTTTTGATTTTTTGTTAGGCTTTTGTGTTTTTAATAGTTTTAAGGCCAGGTTGCACAGAGCCTATGCTTGGGATTGAAAGTAGTTGATGGCTTTGCCTCCAGAAATCCATTATATATCAAAACTTAACTTACCAACAATTTTTAAGGTAACCATCTGTAAGCTTTCCCTATATATTTGGCCTATAAATTCTACCAGCAGAAAACTTCTAAAGGTACGAAATTGTGTGTATGTGTGTGTGTGTGTGTGTGTTATGAGCCAGGTTGAAAGATCACCATGTCCAACCTCCTCTTTAGCTGCATGATGTTAAAAAAATACTTTCAGATGAAGCTTTTCATATTCATCTTCTGCCAGAATAAAGGGGTTTTTCGGGGTTAATTTTACATCATAAGAAATAACTAACGTCTGTGCTCAAAGATAATTCATCTGCCTGTGTTTTTTCTCTGTCTTAGTTACTAAAATACTGTTGAATATGTAAATTAAGAATTTACATATAGATGTTCATAGATGAGTAAACAACTTCTATGGAATTTGAAATCCTGTGTTGAAAAGATTACTTAATCATTAATATTTAATATAAATTATAGGATGCTGTCTTTTTATTTCAGACACCTCCACATGCAGGCACTATAGTGTGATGATTTGCTCATTAAGCTTCATTTTTTTCCTAAAACAACAGCAAAACAGGCAATGTAATGCCATTTTCAAAATTCCATGCAACATTCCTGAACACCTCTGACATTAACATGATGGTACTACACAAAATGCCTGCCAAAGTAAGCAGAGTGAAAAAGGTGTGAGGGATTTGCATGCTTCTCAGTTGTTCAAATAAATATACTATCCTGAAATTTTGTAACACCCAAACTTTGAATCCTGTGTTCAGAAGGGATACTGTCATAAACTTTTATTTACTTCTGTGCTGTCAGCCTGATTGGGAAATCATTCACTATCTCAGAAATCCAAGTTTGAATCTTATTTTGGGTTCTTCCCTCTTCCCATTGCACAACAAGCAAGCAAACAGCCATTAATAGAAATTGTATGCAAAGGAACAAGGAAATAAGCTTCTATTGTTTTGTATCATTTTAGGTAGAATTTTAATAAATCCATTTATTAATTTAATTAGCATTATGCTGTTTAAACACAGAAATAACACTTCTGATACCAGCTAACTGTTCATGAAGAAATTCTGGGCCACTTGGAATACAGAGAGCTTCCCTCTCATTTTTGTCTTCCAATTATATCTGAGTCTTTTGCAAAATTTTAATAATTATTTTTATTTTAAATGCTTGTAGGTAAAATTTGACAAGTTCTTCATTTATAAATTAACTCTCACATCAGCTGAAAAAAAAATTTGGCAAAGTTTTTCTTCCTTTCCTGTCAGTAGAGTAAATGTTGAAGGGTTTACTTAGTAGTTGGCTCATATTTAGAAAGTGTTTAATGAAATTATTAAGCTACTTTATCACAGTTTAGATCCCAGAACTCTCTATTCTTGGTTTTAACAGATAAAGTCATCTCAGGTTTAATTTCTTTAACAACTTCACACCCTATCACATTAACCTTAACCACCTTAAATATTTAGAGATGAATAATCATTGTAATAGTATTTGTTTGCATTTCCTTGCTCTCCCGCCCGCCCCACTCCAGATGCTAAGATAGAGAGGTGGTAGGGTTGTCCAATTTTTATAATGCTTTTTTTTTATACCACCTCGGAAGGCACTTGCTCCTATCTCGGGTTTACTATTTAGTATAAAGAGTTCCGATTTGGGTATATTTAAGAAAGACTCAGCTGTCAAAAGCAAAGAAACTGGGAATGGTGTTTTGACAACCATATAGTGTTAAAGGAAATACTGTAGTCTGAATAAAATTGCTTATGTTCTCCAAAACAAGAGTAATATAAAAACACTTTTTATTTATATGGAAAAGCAAAAGCAGAAATAAATTCCAAAGGTTTCCCTTTCTTTAAGAAATTCTGAGAGAACTGCAGTCGCCATCTGTTAAGGGTTGGGAATTGAGCAAGAAGCCACATTTTGAAGGAAAATGGGAAGAAAAGATAAGGGAAGTCTGTGTCTTCCCCACACTCCTCCTCCCCCGCCCCCCTCCCCGCACCCCCAGGTCAGCGCCCCGCACTCGCCCCAGCTCACCCTGGTTAGATCTGTCCAGAAGAGTCCGCCAGGATCCTAGCCCCCTCCCACCCCTGTGGGCCCGTTAACCCGGAGCAGATTTGGGAAGGGGAATGTGGCTAATATCTCTAGCAGCTGTCAGAGGAGGGACCTTCCTTCAAAGGGACCGGACAGGGATCCTCCACAAGTTCCCCACCAGTCTTGCAGGCCAGCAATTTGATAAGGGGCCTGGACCTCCGCTGCAAGTTGCCACTGTGTTAGAAGGGCTGGTGTCTGGGGGGCGGGGGCGGTGTTTGCGTGTGCGGGCTCAGCAGCCACAGCCCGGTACGGACGAGCCTGGGAGGAGGCCGGCGGGGGGCTCAGGCAGGCGCAGGGGGCGTGCAGACTCTCCCTCTCCGCGCGGGCGGCTCCGGCCCTCACCTGGCCTTCTCTGCGCGCGCGCGTTTGTGTGTTAGACAGACAGACGTGTTTCAAACTGACGGGGTGAGGAGGGGGGAACCTAACAGTCGCTGTAATCAACCAAGGGCGTCGTGCAGCTCCCTCCGTCGGGGCCAGGCTTGGAGGAAGCTGCTGCGCAGGGAAACTGCGGGTCTGACGGGGGAGGCCGATCAGATTGTGATGAGAATGGAGACCGTCCGGGCAGTGTTTGAAGGGAGGTTTTAATATTAATAGTTTCGGTGTAGAGACAGAAGGGAGATTGCGTCTACGGCTCCTCGGGGCAGACTCTGGGTGACAGCGATGATGGATGATCCAGCAGAGCCCAACAGCTCCTCCCCTCCAGCCCCAACAGTGTCAAAGCTACTTTACTTGAAGCTTTAGAAATAAAATAAATAAACAGCATCCCCCTTCCCACTCTTCATACATCTCCATCTCCACCCCCCCCCACCGCTCCCCATCGATTTATGGATCATTATGAATCAATTATTGTTCTCAATACTTTTCCATTGGCTTAAATAAAACAGTCCAAAGATGAAAACGTGGGGTTCGGTGGGGATTTTTTTTTCCCTTGACAGGAGCAATCGCAAAATCCATTATCTCATAATCAGAGACACTGGGTTAGGAGGTGAAGCGAAAGGAAGGGTCACCCGGTAAATAAGTGGGGAGAATGCAGTGAGGGGGTTGCCCAGCTGCTGTCTTTGTTCGGTTGGGTCTGTGGGTTTGGTTTGTTTGTTGTTGGGGTTTTTTTGAACGGAGGTGGGGAGGTGGGAGGAGACCCTCATGAGAATGAGATGCCTACAGGTTTGTAACCTAATTATTTAACTCCTTTGGAGAAATCTATTTGAACGTGTGTCTCGGCAAACATCAGAGGTTGTTGGTAGTGAGGTCACACACGGCAAAGGTGTAGAGGAATGAATGGGTCGTCTGGAGGACGGATTTTCACTTTGTTGTGAGCAACTGTGAGAGGTTTGCTGCTGGAAGAGGGATTCTCCCTCCCGCAACGCCCTCCTGCGTCCCCGCCGTAGGCTGTTGTTGTCGCTCGGACTGGTTTGGGTCTGGGACCGGCCGCCCCAGTTCGCCCCCACCCCGCCCCCACCCCGGCCGCCCGAGGCTTTTCTTCCCCTCACTTGCCCCTTCCGCGGCGGCGCCCGAGGTTCTCTAGGTGTTTCTATGACTACATTGTGTGTGTGGGAGGGTCAGCTGTGGGGGTTGCCCGCGAGAGGGCCGTTCCTGGGCGATCATTTATCAATGTCACCCACATAATGATTCTCTCTGCAGCCTCCTATTGATGAGGATAATTACATTAGCTCAGAGTGACTGATCAATGAAAAACCACCACACAAAAACTTCTTTACTCCTCTATAATACCAAAAACCGATACAGAAATAACATAGAAAGCCTGATTTTTCTTTCCTTTCCCTATCTACCAATGGATTCTGCCCCCAGGCCCCAGAAAAAGACGGGGAGTAAAGTAAGAAAAAAGACCCAGGTTTATTTCGTTTAAAGGAGGATGCGATTTTGTCCGTGAATGCATTTTCTCTAAATGTGTTGGCTTCATTCCTCTATTGGTACAGAATATCAACGGACTTGCTAATGTGAGTTGCTTTTAGACTGGTCTGTGATTTTCCGTTCTTTTTATTTCTTTCTTCCCCTTTGGACATTATTTTTTCTATTTCAAAAAAAAAGGAGACAATTATTTTATAAATAACTGGAAAAGGAAATTACTCTAGGTTCTCTTTTTTTTAAGCGTTTGCTTAAGTCGGGTTATCTTTTGTCTTTATCACTTCATAAAGTAGTGCAATTAAAGATGTGATGTTGCATAGGTATAATATGGTGGATCCATAATACGGCGACATAATATGTTATGTTCCCGCCTGAAACTTTGCAGCTAAATTACGATTTCGCTTTTGCTAGACTTAAAAATCAATATTTTCTCAATTAAATAGAATTTTAATGCTTTACTTGCGAGTTGTTAAAGGCGCTGTAAATTTTATTGTTATGTTTCTTGGCTTCGGAGTAGATGCAGGAGAAGACCGGTTGATTCTCATGGTCTTTTTCTCTCAAAGAACCTAGCCCAGGAACATCCAGTGTGTCAGATCAAATGCAAGCAACAAAGGTAAGGAGGGTTCCTAGAGGGAAGGGGCTAAGGGTGGGGAGCTCCGCCAGGAGAGCCCTCCAGCGCCAGAGGCCATTGTCTTGTATATTTTCACCTCTCAGTGTCCCGCCTCCTGAAAGTGACAGAAGTGTCCATTTTACTCTAATCTTTCTCAAAGAGGAGCACGTTCGACTCCCATCTGTTCCCTGAGGATCAGAAAGAAAGCTAAATTTGGGGAGCATTCTAGATTCTTCCCAGTGTCCACCACTCTTTTCTGTTTCCTTTCCTTATTTCACCAAAATGTAACTCCGAATTAGTTCCTTCTCGAATTCTGCCATATTTCATATGCGTTCTGGCCTCTTATGTCAGAACTCACTCCCCACCCTCAAGAGCAGCTCACTATTTACAGATGTTTTCTCCTTCCACACGTCCCACCTAGTAAAAGCTCCCAGAGAATTAACTGTGGTGTGTTAATAGCCCAGGTCTGCTACTGCTCTCCCCTGCAAAGCTGAAATCTGGTAAGGTGAGGAATGGCGTTGAACTAACGCTCGAGAGCAGCTCCAGGCGTGCTGCAGCCCAGAGACTTGAAAATTCCAGGCCCAGGGACTTTGTGGGAAGCAAGGTTGTGAAACTTTTAGATTGTAAGGCGGAAAGGAGGATAAGAAAATGAGGCTCGAAGGGTACCAAATAAGAAAAGAATTGAGCCAGGCAGAAAAAAAAAAAAAAAAAAGAAGGGCCTTTGGGACCTCTTTGTAAGTTATAAATAATAGTGAAGGGAAATTGAATATCTAAGGCTGATATTAATTTTTTTAACCCAGTGTCTAAGAACAAGTCCTCTGAAATGCCAGGAAGGGCTGAATTTCCAAATGGAACTACTCACAAAGTTCCTTTGCAGTTCCCTCTTCAGTTAATTTGCTGGGAATGAGAAGACCGGGGAAAGGACTCTGTGTGTGGTGGACCAAGGGCTTAAGTAAGAGTATGGTGGGAAGGGGCACCTCGCTATAATGAGGCTGCTGTTTTAAGCTTGAATAGAGAAGGGGTGGGGGGAGGATAGAAGAAAAGGCACACAACGCCACAATGCACTTTAAAATAATTCTCACCTACCTGCCTTTCTTTTCCATTTTACTCACATACTCTATCAAATGTTATACATAGGTGGTGGGAATTTCTAGTTCATCATCTTTTGTCCAGAGACCCACCGGATTGATTCCCCTTCTCTTAGATTCCTGACATGTAAGCCTAGACCATGGCCTTTTATCAAGTGAGTGGGGCTTTGTTAATGTATTTGTACTTTTCTGCTTTCAGTCTAAGTTTCTCACTTTGGCGGAAGGAGGGGTGCAAGAAAGGAGGGGGAGGGGAGCAGGACACAAAGACTTTATCTCGTTCTCACCAAGCAGGTTTCAAAATAGGAACTTAATGGGAAGAAAAAACGAAAGAATGGACAAAAAATAAAGAGGGGATGAGGATTGTTTATCACCACAGGTTTACTTGTCTGGAAGAAAGGTGATTCTATGATTTTTTTTTCCCTTTGAGGATTCTGATTTCTTCATATTGAAACATTTTCAGATTTCAACCCTTTAGCAGACAAAAACCTCAATATAAATATGACATGGGCCACTGGCAAAAAAATGAACTTAAACTCACTGCTAAGAGAGGAGGGGGAGTGGGGAGCAGAGAGAACCCTTTCTGATTAATAACTAGCAGGGTAATGTTGAGGGCTTTTTCTGCCCGATTGCCTTTTGAATTAGAGCCGATTTCTTCACACTTCAATAGTGCCTGTCTCCTTTAAAATGACTGGCAGATTTGTTTCTCTTTTTTTCTCTCCCTGAGACTTAATGATGTAAATTTTCTAATTAGTTAAATCATATTGCTTAAAGGCCTAATATTTACGGTGTAAGAAACGATCATCCTGATATGAACCTCTCGAAATATACAGAGAATAACATTTGACTTTTACGTTGAGGGATGAGAGAGGAGGAAGGGCTATTACGGGAAGCTGTTTAGAGAGAGAAGGCACGGACCCGGCAACATGTTAAATTAATAGTTGAAGTTGAGCTGGGCTCACACCCCAAGTCCGCTTTTATTTTTCAATCAGCGAAGATTTAATTGGCAGCCCTCAGGCCGGGCGATCTGATATTTTCTCATTAGTTTCCCATCACTAATCTTGAGCGTTAGATTGGCTTAAAGGTTGTCAACATTCGACCAATTTTATTTAAGGGGGAAAATCACGCATTATGGCTCCGGGATGTGAGATCTGCAAATAAATCCTGCTTGGATCAGCGGAACTAACAGGCGAAAAAAATGTTGACTATTCGTCGGCGCATTTAATAAGTTGCATTAATGTATATTTCAAGGCTAGGGAGAGAGATTATGCATGTGCTTCGTAGATGCAGATGAAAAGGGGTTGATGCTCTATAAGCTGAGTGGGGAGGTAAAGCTAGACATAGGTATGTTGCCTAACAGCGGGTAAATAACCCAAGTGGAAGAGCGGCTGAGGGTTTAGGAGCTACATTCCCCGCCCCGCACCCCCCCACCCCCCTTCCTTTTGCAGCTGCGTAAAACTGCAAAGCCTCTTGTAGCGCCAAGCGGCTCGGCTGTCTGGTCTAGAGATAACATAAGAGCGCCCCCTGCTGGCTAACGGAGTAGACGGCTGCGTGTCAGCCCCCTGCGAAGCAAGTAGTGTTTTTCCGCGCTCCCCACCCCCGCCCCGCTCGACCGACTCGCTTCACAACCACCACTTCTGTTCTGCAAAAGAACCCCGCGGTAGGAGAATAGTTTGTCAAAACTGAACATTTAAGTGAATATATGAGAAAAATAATGACATACGAAAAATAATAAAATAAGAACCCCCCACCTTCACTTGGCCTCCAGGGAATAAACTATCAAATGACTAAGAAAGGGACAGGTATTCTTCTTCTAAATCTCTTTATTTTCCGGGGTTTTGCTGTGACTTGTTTGTTTCTGCCGAGCTGTAGATTTCGAGTCCAAGGAACTATGTTTAATAGATGCTGTAGAAGTTGTGTGTGTGTGTTTAATGGATATCTGATGGGAAAAGAGGCCAATACAAAACAAAATTTTACAGCCTTGAAAAATTAAACTCCCGTGAACTCTCACTATTTCAGTAAAGTACCAAGAAATCGCCTTTGGAATTCAGACAGTTGCTTGTCTCGAATGACCCTTCGCTGCACCGCCAAGAAATCTCGGCCCCTGTCTGGGTTTTGTTTTTGCTTTTAAATAGAGAATGTGCTTCAAAGTTGTCATCATATCTACCTACCTACCTACCTACCTACACACACACACACACACACACACACACACACACACACACACACAGGTCTTTTCTCCGAAGGTCCCTCTTCTTTCTCCGCTGTTATCAATTTTGCTGGAAACGGAAAGGAGAACTGAAATGCACCAAAATAAACCGCCACTGTTTTTGACACTTGATCTTCCCCGGGTGCTTCACGCCAGTGCAAGGTGTGGGACTGTTACTAGGTGAGAGTGCCGGGGTTATTTTTCAACCTTTTCGGTGCACAGAGTCGCTTTCTTGGCACCCCAGTGCATCTTCCTGAATTCTAACCACGGTACGGCGAGGGCGCGCAGGTAGCGAGAGCCGGGACAACCTCGGGTCGGGAGCCCCGCCGCCAGCCTCTCTTCCCCGGGAAACGCGCTGGCCGAGCAGCTCTGACGCGGAGAGTGTTCTGGCCACAGCCAGATCCCAGCGAAAGAGCGCAAATCTGTAGTGAGGAACGACTTTAGTTTATAGGGAGTTTGGAGGGGGGCGCTTTAGAAGGTACCTGATTGCGGGATTTTGTGGAAACAGCTCTGAGAAATGAGGGGGAAGAAACAGGGGGCAGGGAAAGGTGGGTCTCTTGATGTCCATTTCTTGCCAGAGGATCAGGACCTTAGAGTTTGAAGATCCGTTCTCTTACCTCACTTCTCCCTAGGCTCCTCCGCCCCCGCCTCACGCCTTCTCCAACCCTCCTCTTTGGGGATGCTCCGGGAAGGGCAACCGGGGACTTGAGGGGACCAGCGCTCCCAGGGCAAGGCGGAGGCAGCCCGGGCTGGTGCCAGTGAAGTGATGCCTCAGCCCTCCGGTTGTGTTTGAAGAATTGCTGGGGCTATTATGACAACTGAGGTAAAGTTAAATATTTATACTCCAACGTGTTCTCATTATTTTTGTCTGTTTTGAAGACATTCAGTGCGTTCAAACCTACTTTAAACATAAATCCTGGTCTGGCTGAAGCAGAACCTGTCTCTTGTCACTAAAGTTGACTTTTGGAAAAGTCTTCATTAAACTCAGAAGCGAAAGGAAAGTTATCTGTAAACGATATTAGTTTATGTATGTGGATATGTACATAGAGTTCATTTAAATATATATGTGGATGTGTGCATATGTAGCACACATATTTTATAGGTATCTATTTCCACCTAGTTATAATAGAGAAAAGGAAGCAAGTGCCCCCCCCACCCGCAGCTGAATCCAAATACAAATAATTCCAGGGGATATTCTCACAGAAAAAAACAACATCATGAAAATCTCATTGTGTTTGTCTCAGTTCGACTTAATGAAATTTGGAGACACTGACAGTCTAGTCAGTGCTCTAAGTAAATTAATACCAAGGTCCTTAGGAAGAGACCAAAAACACCTCTTGCCATTAATCTTAAACCACTTGAAGATTATGATTAAATGAATGGGATCACTAAGCATTATCATCTCAAATAGCTATTAACTGTCTCCACCCTTTTATTGTGGCAACAAAATAAACTCTCCACTAGGAATGATGTTTCTTCCTTTTTATCTTTGTTTTCTGTTTTGCTTGAAGGGCAAAGAAGGGAAAACAGACTCCAAGAAAACCATCTCAAAAGTCTTGGATTTGCTGCTGTTAAAAGGCTGCTGTTCATTTCTCATTTCCTCATCTTTTGCTACAAAGGGAAAAAGAAATCTAATGATGTGTCTACATTTGATGAGAAGAAAACACTAACAACACTGAAGGTGCACTTGTTTTATTTTCTTTTTCCCTGATTTTTTTTTTTTTTTAATATCCTCTAGTTTAGCAGGTTGAAAGCTGTGGAGATGTAAAAGGATGTTCACTTGTCCACATCTATTCGCTGACTTTCATCACTTGAATTTTGTAGGATTTTTTTTTTTTTTGTCAAATAGAAGTTATGGGAAAGAGAATTAGACACTTGCCAAGGGACAACAATATTATACACTTTCAAGTAAGCTCCACCTAATCCCGTATTTGAGTGCTGAGGCGGTGTGTGCTATTTTCCCTTAATAAACCTCAAAGCCCTCATTAGACATAAAGAGGGGTGAGAACTCTATTAGGGGGCATTCTGACAAAAAAGGCAGCAGTGCATCTCTGCTCTTAGAGCCCTAGGAAAGAATACCCAGAAAAAATGCCAGAGCCTTTGTGTTTTCCTTTAGAGCCCTGAAGTTGAGCAGACTTCTCAGAGAAATACAGAGTAATTAATATTTTACAAAGCAAAATGCTGAAATGGAGGGTGGTGGCTAACAAATAAATAAACCGTGCTAAAAATTATTCTTCAAACCCTATAAATTTTCAGAGGCCACGAAAAATCAATGGAAACGCACCCCTCCAAACTGAGCACACAGCTCTCCTGCCCTGGAACTGGAGATCCCCTCTCTGCTGGAGCCCTGGGGGCTATTACCTTGAGACCAAGGCAGGGGAAGGGAGTGTGGCCCCTGCCCCCTTCCCCACCTGTTTCCTCCTCCCCTCCCAGAGGCTCAGGACAGGAGGGGAACTGCACCCGGTGTGCCCCCAATCATCAAGGGGTACTATGAACTGAGGCTCCTACTAAACTAAGGAGGAATCCCCACCAGGACCTCAGCAGCCAGAGACCCCGCCAAGGGGAAGAGGTCCCCTGTCCCAGGCACACGCAGCTTCCTGCCCAGTCCTGGGCCAGGCTCCAGGTGCCCCAGTGGACCAAAGGATCGTAGGCCACGTTGGTCCTGGAGCAGGTGTGAAATGCAATGGTGAGGAACAGTGTGTCCCCTCTGCACGCTATGGTATGTGTGTGCGCGCGTGTATGTGAAAGAGAGAGGTGTGCACTGTAGAGCGGGCCTCTGGCCGCAGATTTCAGCTGGGGATGTTCACACACACAGCGTCGGGGGCCACAGTCCCACACCTCCCCATGTCTTCCACCTCCTCCACCCCACCAGCTCTCCAATCCCGGGTCACACCTGCAGAGGTGTGGTGCCTTTACTGGAAAGCGCCTGAGGAAAGATCCGAGGAGGAGAGGCATCAGGGGGAGCAGGGAGGGGCTGCAAAGAGAGATGGTACCTCCGGAGCTCAGACATCCCTATCTTGGAGTAATTGTCATCACTCTCCAAATCTTTCCACCCTGACCTGCGGTTTCCAAAAAGCAGAGATGGATTCGCGGGAAAATCGGGTTTATGAAAACGTCGGGGGTTTGACGCAGGCTTCGGAGACCTTGCGCAGGCTTTGCTTAGATTCAGAAGTATGATTTTAATTTTCTTAATGAAGGCGCGCTCTAGAGCTCAGCTGGTAATGGCTGTGCTGAGTTTAATAGACTTCTGTCGAACAGAAAAAGACGGATAACTATCGGTTATAAGTAATCTGCTCTAATGCAATTATTTTCCCGGGTTCGAATGTCATTGTGTGGAGAGTGCAGGAGTGAATTAGGGGCCCGGGGAGCGCGAACGCTGGGCAAGGAGACGGCCTGAAATACGAGCCAAACCTGTTTTGTGAGATGTACTTGGGTTTGGGGGTCGGGGTCGAGGGCTTCAAAGCCCTTGGTCTGCACGTGTGAAAATCTCTCCGTCTCTGTCTCTAGCCTCCCTCCCATCCCCCAACCACAGTCTTCCTCCTCCATCTTCCCCTCCCTCCTCCTGTCTCCATTTCTCCTTTGCTCTTGTAGCTTTCTCTTCCCCCTCCCTCCTCCTCTCTCCCAGAGTTAATGTGAATTTCCTTTTCTCCTCCTCTGTTTCCTGTGTCTTTGTATTTCAGGCAGATCTATTAGGACCAAAGTATTTTTCCAAAACACTCACACAGAAGTAGCCTCTTGGTCTGTGTCAGCCATTCCCTTTTGAAATCCAAAAGAATTGGGAAGTTTAAGGTATTGATGCCATGTACACGCACATAGTAATATACAGGTGGGATTATTTCTATCTGAATACAGAGCCAATCCAGGTCACTGTCTGAAAGTAGCCCCATCTTCACTCTCGCACAAATCGTTAATTGTGGTAGTTTTAATTTGAAATTACCCAAACTCTTCTTCTCTCTGCTTTGCCTGGTAAATACAATCTCAGGCAAACGTGACTTCAAAAAATAAGTCAACATAGCTCGTAATTTCCGTTTTATAGAAAACAAGCCGAACTGGTGAGGAAAGCCTCAGCACTCATCTAGATGAAGGGTTTGAAGGCAAGGCAGGCCCTTAGGCCGGCAAATGAGGCAGCGAGGCCAGGCACAAACCAGGCACCATGGAGCCCAGCCCTCCTGGCTGAACCTCTGTACACAGCCACTCCAGCCCCACTTTCCTGCCAGTCTCTCTCTTCGGATCCTGAGGAACAAATAAATTTCTTGAGACTGACAGACAAAAAGGGATAAATGAACCCCGAGCTATCTGTGTCTATTCCAAACCTGTGAGGTGAAGCCAGGGTAGCTAGCTGGGTCTGGTGTGTCTCTCAGTTGCACTGATTGCCTTGGTCTATGGTTCTTTAGACTTCTCTCTTTCTCTCCCCATCTTCCTCTCCCTCTTTCTCTCCCTTTTCCTTGTTCCCTCTCCTCCCTCCTTCTTTCTGTTACACACACACACACACACACACACACACACACACACACACACACACGACCTAGGCACACATCACAGAAACAGCCACAAAGCTAGGTAATTATTATCTCCTCTCCCTACCCTTGGAGAAGGAACTGGCAACCCACTCTAGTTTTCTTGCCTGGAGAATCCCAGGGATGGAGGAGCCTGGTGGGCTGCCGTCTGTGGGGTCGCACAGAGTCGGACACGGCTGAAGCAACTTAGTAGCAACAGCAGCTCCCTACCCTATTCTATTGCCTCTGCAGCCACTCTTCAACAATGGGAAAGGAAAAACATCAAACATATTTGCAAGGTGCCCTGAGGTGCCTCTGGTGAGGAAGAGCCCAGCTGGTGCCCCACAGGAACTTGGGGTGTCTTGGACAGTGAGGTTCCCATTGCTCAAGGTCTCGAGGAGGACACTGCCTACAACCTGGGAGCTGGAGGAGGGGTGGTGTTGCTTTTCACTTTTCTCTTCCCCCAGGCTCTTCCCTGACTGCTAGGAAGGGAGTTAGGATGAAATCCTCAGGTCCCAACCACTCCCCGGACTTGGAGAAGCAGAACAGAGCAGGCACCTCCTAGCTGCAGAGCCGTGACTGCCAGGGGTCCCACACTGGTGAGCGAGAAAGTCTGCAGCCAGAAGGGCAGGTGCCTCAACTATTTAACTGCTCAGCCTGCAGCGTCCATTAACGATAGGGAAGATTGCTAGGCAGTGCTCAAGCCCAGCTGCTCCAGCACCGGCCCGCTCCATCAGTCTCTGCTGGGATGGGAGCTTAAAGGCCGTGGGTGACTTCTGGTGATACCAGGGTGGAAGGCCTGCCTCTAGCTCCAGGAGTAGATTTGGAACCAGAAAAAGAGTGACTGTCAGAGGCCCTCACCCCCACCCCTCGTGGATGCAGTCACTCTGTCATCCCTGGATCTGTCATCCTTCGAAGGCTCCCCTGCAGGAAACTGCCATGTTGTGCTGCTTTGCTGACCTAGGAGAGCAACAGCAAAGACCCAGGAAGTCCCCACAAGCTTCAGTGGGTCTAAGTCTGCTCTGGAACAGATTCTGGGAAAAGAGAAGAAAGAGACTCTATTATCCAACAGTGAGTTTTCCAAGATTCCGCTCAGCCCAAGAAGGCTAAGAAGGGCTTGGCAGTGAGCCAATTACCCCCAGACTCCCCAGGAAGAAAGCTGGCCAGAGTAAGACTCACAACCCCCAAACCCACTGAGAACTCTTGACAAACATGCCTTTGACTCCCAGCCTGGGCTGCTTGTCAGGAGTCTGTGGGCTCCCACAGCCCAGTGTCCCCCCTGAAGCAACGGACAGATCAGGGCTGGGGAAGCGTAAGGAGGCCTGCCTAAAGAACTAGCTGTGCTTCTCTCCCCCTTCACTCCCCTCTCTTAAATGTCAGTAGAAAAAAGCAATAGATTAGACACGTAATTACACTGACACAGAATGAAGGTGTAAAACTGAAAACGTACACCGTGTTTAGACATTTTTAAGGGACTGTCCTGAACATGATGTGCTTTTGTGGGACAAGGCACTTAAATATAAGCTTTAAGGCTAAAGAACATGAAGAGTGCCTAATGTCCCCTTACCTCACCTTCACATAAATAAAAGGGGAGAGGTCTCAGTAAGCAAAGTCAAGCAACAAGAGCTCCTAAAACACTCAAACCGGTTCACAAACACAACGCAGTTTTGGCATTTTTAAAGTAAGTTCCCCTTAAGGAAAGTTAGAGGCAAATAGCTGACTACAAAGTTAAACTTTTCTCATTTACTCATAGACCCAGGTGTCTTAATTCCAAAACAGGTTGAATAACCTGAACAGAGAGGTAATGTTGCCAGCCTCCACCCCCCATGCCCCACCTCCCTCCCCCCGCCGCAGAGCAAGGGCAGTTGTTAATACTAGACGCTTATCCAGCGGCCTTAGGACTTTGAATGTTGAAGTGAAAGTGTAAATAGAATAAGGTCACAGGTGATTGACAAGTTCAAGTTACTTAGCTCAATTATCAAAATTTTATTTCTAAATTATGTTCAATTTGATTTTCCTGCTTTGCTATAAATGACCTTCAAAAATCCAATGGGAGCAGACATTTTACACCACGTCTTGTGTACCATGATTTATTTGTAAAGTCATTTTGTGATATATGCCTCTTTTAATGTTTCTGTGGAGACCAAGTCTTTCCATTTAGAAACACAGCCATCAGTTTAATTCAAAGGCAGTCACCTTAAAGACACAATGATCGCTAAATGTGAACAACTTTTTAAAATGTTTCTAAATTTGTAAACTGCAGGCAGAACCCATAGTGTTTAGAATCTAAATCTCTGGATATTAGCATGCTATATTTAATGTCCATCCATCTAAACAACAGATAAGAGTGCAATTTGTAAATATATACCCTACAACTCACTTTTAACATGCCCTCACAAAGTTCTCCTATGCATTTATTTAACAGATAACGAAGCTCTTCAGATCAAGGCTCAGGCCGCCACATCTGGAAATGCTTCCCGTCTCTAATCTGCTGCCCCCTCCCCACCATAGCACCAGTGAAACAGCTAAAGCCTCTTCCACTATTATATGATAACATCAGTTTTTAATCAGTGAGAGGCACTCCTATTTAAATTTACAGGATGACTCTTTATTTCATTTATCTTTTCTTTGGGAGGAAAGTGAAATAAGAGCACCACCCTTATTAATTATAAGATTGATGGGGTGAAAAAAGCCAGCTGAATTTGGCTTGCAAATTATTAGTAGAGGTATGAATATTTATGACTGTGCCAGGAACTGCAGTCATGAACCCTGGGTATCAAGCTTGGGAGACAGTCAAACCAATGCACTCAGTGCGGGTTCAGTCTCCCCAAATCTGACATGACAGAAATGGAAGCTTCCAGATTAGACCCAGGGTGGGCCCCCATCAAACCCCTACCTTTTTTTTTTTTTTTTTGGCTAATCTTGCTAAATATGAACTTACTTCTAATGGCCTCTATTATAAAATGTAAAGATATCTTTTAAGATGAAAACAGATACCTATACTTTTTGTGAGGAAAATCTATGTGCTTTTCCCACTTGATATTCATTTATGTTTTAAATCGAATATATCTATAAAATACTTGTGACACACATTTGAAAAATTTCATGCTTCTTTGTTCAGTGTAAAAATCCTGAAAACCTAAAATATCCTAGATATAAAGAGGATTTAAATAAATACAGTCTAAGTTAGATACAGAAAAAAGAAATGAGAGGGGAAAAGAAAACAGCAGTGGAAAAGAGATGAAAAGAAACGTATTCTACCTCTTTGCCTTTTTTCCCTTTACTGCACCAGACTTTCTTGTGTTTTAGTCCCAAATTGAGGCAATTTAAATGCAAGGTGAGGAAGAAAGGGTCACGGTAAAAGGGAAAGGGTTATGACAAGGACTTAATAATTGAATAAAAACAAACTATACCCTCCTCTTCTCTTCCTCTTGATTGTACGTTAGAGGGTTTTATAGTGATTTGGAGGAGGAGCTGAGGACTTGAGACTCAGTGAGCTCAACTCTCGTTTCACCACTGACTTCTTTTCTGTAACAGAATTGTTGAGTAGGGGCCGACCCAATCCTGTGGAAGTAGCTCACTCTGACATCAGAGCCAGCTTAGCACACATATTTTGAAAAGGAAGACAAGTTGTTTTCAAAACAGGAATGCTAAGCATTCTAAAAAGCATAAGCAATTTAAAAAACGCTCTTCAAATTTTCTGAAAAACTCCCAACTACATATATATGTGTGTGTGTGTGTGTGTGTGTGTGTATATATATACATTTACATACATAAACACATTTTTTTCACAATTGGAAGTGGATATTTGTGCTAAATTGATGCTTTATGTATATCCTGTCTCAATTTGTCTCTTCTCTGTAAGGATATAATTTTTTTTAAGGAAGCGACACCACTGACAACAATTTACTTAAATTCACAAACCTTGAAATGGATGCATCTCCTATCAATCACACTCAGTAGCTACAGTAAAACACATTCAACATTTGTATATCAATAGTGGCACACATACAAATCTGTTTTGTTCAATTTAAATGCTCTTCAACATGTCATTTCTTATTTTTCTGGAACATGTCCTGTTTCAGCTGATTGTTAAATCCTTAACCTAATAAAAATTCAAAATAGAATATTTACTTGTCATGGATTTCAGAGGTGAAAGGTAGGCTTTGGGGACAATCTGACCAACTTCTCTTATCTTTCCTACAAAGAACTGGAGGTCTAAAGATGGCAACTGATCCATCCCACTTATATAGCTCTAGTTTCTGGACACGATCCCAAAGGTCTTGAGGTTGATTTTTCATATGAGAGGATTCTTCCCATTTTCTGCCCTTTATATTAGAGCAGTATTTATAATACTACACACAGACTTTTCTACTAATATTTTTCTTCCCAGCAAACTGACAATGGAATTCTTGTTAAATAATAATAAGATATCGACTGCTCTGTTTGCCAGTATGAAGATTTGTTGTTGATCTGTGATATCTGTATTGATTAGGCAAGATGAGGTCTCTCCTCTATCTGAAGGATAAATAGATCTCAGGATTGGCATAAAAACAAACTTTGTATTAATAGAAACTCTAATCTTACTGGTTACACATCAGCTCAATCAAGCTAGAAACAGATATAAATAGGAATAAAGCTAGGAACAGATATAAATAGGAATAACTGAGAGCAGTGCTTCAAAATCTCCAAAAATGTTCACTAGGGATATTTAAACTGAACGAGAGTTCCTTGACTTCAGCACTGCAGGGCAGTTCAGTCAGGTCTGACTCTGCAACCCTGTGGACTGCAGCGGCACGTCAGGCTTCCCTGCCCATCACCAACTCCCGGAGCTTGCTCAGACTCACGTCTGTGAGTCAGTGATGCCACTTCAGCACTAGCAGCCTGATTCCAGGTAACCTTCCTGCCTGGCTGTTCCATTCACCCCAAATTGAATCCTACATGTGCTTCATCTTTTCTACATTAAGGGGAATCCTATTCATGCCTGAGATGATCTTATATTTATGATGGCCTCTTCTGTCAAACTGTTATTTCTGTAGCTTGCTGTCAAAAATGTCACTCCAAGTTTCCTCTCCACCTCGCTTTACCCTCTGTCATAGTAACTTGGAAGGTCTAATCCAAGTGGAATTTACTTCACCTGTAATATACAGCAAGGAAAACTTTTTTCACTTATCCATCTCTCCCTTCCCCCAACCCCCAGCTTTTCCTTCATTCTGTGTAAGGTTCATTGTTTCTCCTTGTGATAAAAATGTTCATCCAAGCAGTTTCTCTTAAGGTTCAAAACCTAACTCTTGTCAGTAAAGTTTACGTATAAATATGTTCAGTATATTTTCTAAGTCCATGCTGCTTACTACTTAAGCACGAAAGGAAACAACACTAAAATGAAAACGCCCTCCAATTAAAGAAAGTTCTCAAGCATAAATAGCAGATATTTAATTTTGAAAACATAAAAATAAAATATGGAACTTGTTAGCATTTACAACTCCTTTCTTTATCAGTGTGGCCTCCTTTTTGCTACATTTCCATTTCATTATTTTTGCATGAATATGATAAATGATCATTAAGTCTAACCATTTTTATTTAATGTTCATAAAAACTGGTAGGTTTTCAAACAGATGTGGCCTGATATGGTTCAGTGAATTTAGTGGACTTTTCATATAAATGGAATAATAACCATACAGAAGATGAATTTTACACCCTTGTTTACCTCTTCTAGAACTTACCCTTATTATAATTACAAATAGTGTTTATGTATTATGCAATATATATACCATTGTCCAGACACTGCACAAACCTTAACTTGATCACTGCCATCTAGACATTATAATTCAAGATAACACTGACACCAAAAATAAAGAGAAACATGGACATATAGTAGACATGGCATAGTTATATATTCTTTTTTTCTATAAAAAGGAAAATGTAATGAAATTTGGCTTGTGAATGAACAAACTGTATCTTCTTTCCACTTATTTTTCTTTCAGACTCAAAGAAGTGTCTGGAAAAGAAATAGTTCATTTCATTTGTTTTCTATCAATTAAGGATAAATAACATTGAGGAATAACCCTTCCCCTTTTAACTTTTTAAAAGAGGTCAGCAAAGAGAAGCTGGCAGTCAGAGCTGCCAAGTGCAGGGGCCAGGCAGGTTTAACTAATAAAGGCAGGAGAGCCCGGTGGTAAAAGATAAACCGTTACAGTAAGACTGTCTGGGTCTAGACGCTGGCTCAGTCACTAATAACTATGTGACCTTCAGCAATAACTAATACTTCTAAACTTTTCATAGGGCTATGATGAGATGGTCAAATGAGTTGATGCGTGAAGGAATTTATCTAGTATTTGATTCATGGTGCATGTATGTGCATGCACAGTCTGACTCTTTACAACCCCTTGGACTGTAGCCCGCCAGACTCCTTTGTCAATGGGATTATCCAGGCAAGAATACTGGAGTCGGTTGCCATTTCTTCCTCCAGGGGATCTTTTCAACCTCATGTTTCAAACTAGCATCTCTTGTGGCTTCTGCATTGGCAGGTGGATTCTCTACCACTGAGCTACCTGGGAAGCCCTGATTCATGATGAAGATTCAATAAATATCAGTGGCCTCTGTTATTATTTGTATTGTTATTACTGGACTAGTCAATGCCCCACCCTCCCTCCTGGCTTGGATAGGACCACATATGAACAATCTGTGAAATTCAGATCGTTTTACTTGTGTTAATCATGTATCTAAACAATGTTAGTGTGGGCTTCCCTGTTAGCTCAGACGGTAAAGAATCCGCCTGCAGTGCAGGATACCCTGATTTGACCCCTGGGTAGGGAAGATCCCCTGGAGAAGGGAATGGCTACCCACTCCAGTATTCTTGGCTAGCAAAATCCTATGGACAGAGGAATCTAGTGGGTTATAGTACATGGGGTTGCAAAGAGTCAGACATAACTGACTAACACTTTCCTCAATCCAATCAATTCCTAGGGACTAATCATTTTATTCCCTAAATGCATCTTTAACTTTTTGTTTCCCTCTCTCTCCACTACCACCACCAAGCTACTATTATTTGGACTTGATAGTTGGGGGTTCTGAAGTCAAGTCTGGTTCCATCATATTCCTATTTGAAAGCTTTCAATGGAAATATGCCATTCTTAGGATAAACTCTAAAGACTGATTGATTTTACTCCTGTCGCTCATCTCTAGCCTCATCTGGAATCTCCTCATTCTCTTTGATCCAGTCACACTGTCCATCTCTATGTTGCTAGTCTAGTCTATTCTAGTCTCCTGTCTACCCTTAGGGCTCTTGCACTTTCCATACCCTCTGTCTAAAAGGTTCTTCTCTTCTCTCCTCTGCCATTTCCCATCTCTAAAAAGGCTAACATGCCATTTTCACAGGGAAGTTTTTCTTGGTTATTCCCCCCTTTAGATTAGGCTAGATTCTCTATTCTCATAATACCATTAAAATTTTCTTCGAAGCATTATCACATTTACACTTAACTAATAATTAATCATGTAATTATTTGTTTAATGGCTGCTTCTCCTGCTGAAGTGCCATTCCATAAGGACAAGGTCAGGTATGTTTGGTTCACTTCAGTATCCTCAATGTCTAATAAATGTTTTTGAAGGAAAAACATGAAAGTGAGGGAGCAGCTAAATAAGATAAAGCCTGGAAAGTGTCTGCTGCATTTAGCAACTAAGAGGTCACTGGTGACCTTGGAGAGGGTAGTTAAGGTGGCGTGGTAGGTAGATGGCAAATTGAAGTCAGTTTAAGGAGTGAAAGGAGGTGAGAAAAGAGGCAGTGTCATTGTAAGCTTATGTCAAGAATCTTGTTCACAGGAAAAATACAAACAATACGACAATTGATAAAGGGAAAACTAGGATCATGGGATGTTTTACTTTTAAAGATAAGAGAGAACTGAGCTTCTTTAAATGGTTAAAAAGAAAGCAGTAAAAGAAAAGATACACAGATGAACTGAGAAATAAGGGTGTAGGAAAAAGAAGATACATTTTAACAGAGGGAGGTCATAGTACAAGCTGGGATCCAGAGCATAAGGTATGTTTTGTGAAAGTTAAAAGTTACCTCTTCATTGAGACAAGAGGAAAGGAAGGGAAGGCTGGTGTACAGATAGATTATATAGAGATGTGGGGCCCGGAAGGTGATACAGGTTCTGCTTGATAGTCTGGATTTCTCACCAGGTGTAGGGAAGCACTCAGAGAAAAGGGGAGGTGGGGAAACAGTACAGAGAGAGGTACACGCTTAGGATCTCTGTTTGAGGAGAGTGGGAGAGGAAGCCGATCAGGATCGGGTCAAAAGACTGCTGAACCTTGCCAAAGGAGATTTGTGGTGCCAACCATCCATATCATTGTGTAATTTTCTCCAGAAGTGCTTTTTCACTGAAGGAGTGAGATGTGTGGATTCTTCCAAATCCAAAGAGTTTGCAGGGAAAGAGCAGTTAGGAAGTTGGGAATAGAGGTTGCGGGCTATTTGAATTATTGAGCCCACTGGGGCTAAATCGGATAAAGAAGGAAAGGAAGACACATGGTTGTGACAGACTGGGAGTAAAATCCGATACAGGGTTGGATGTTTTCTGGGAATAAAGGAACAGAAAGGATCTGCGATCTAGGGGCAGGTAGGAGAGTGGAGTGAGAGACTATTGTGATGGAGTTTCAGATGCAGAAGTGGAATTTCCTGGTGGATAAATAGATCCAGATTGACCACAGGGGGTGGTGGATATGGTCTGAGGCACCTTCACGTCTGCCCTCCAAACTGACAGCATCCTCTCTTCTCTTCTCACTTTATGCTGGAAATCCCATTTATGTTCCCTCAGCCAGATCACTAAAGGGGACAAAGGAAAAAGTGGTGGTAGTGTTTATATACTTACTTTTTGTCAGCTTAACTCCATTCACTTCTACTAATATTTAGTGTGTAAATGCCAGGTGCCAAGGGACTACTGTGGGATGAAGAGATGCAGTGTTTCCTTTCGAGGTTTATCATCCTGCCGACTTTGTGGAGACGAGATTTGGAGTGTGTGGGTGGGAAGACTGGGGAGAGAAACAGGACCAGAAGCAGCATTTGTGGCTTCACTCTTTAATAGCTCTATGCCCCTGGAATATTTATTCAACCTCTCTGCATCTTAGTTCCTTCATATGTATAATGGGAACACTAATAGTACCTATCTTGTAGGTTTGTTAGGAAATTATTTATCATGATGCCTTGAAGATGCTATGCTGGAGCAGGAAAGGTACAAAATGAGGTCGGAACATTGTGAGTAAAAGTGAGGAAGTGGTAACAAAAAAATGATGGGGGCCTGTCAAAAGAGAGATGGGAGCCAGCCTGAAAGACTTTCCCACTGGCCAAATCTGTGATAATTTGGGCATCAACAATAAAAAGGATGCAATAAATTAGTTATTAATTAATCATTAGTTATTAAATTATCTATTAATAATAAATTAAGAATCTCTGAGTCTACAATAATAAATAAATAAATAAGGAGAGGAAGTTCTTTCTTATGGTAGTATGTCCACTAATAAATGTAGAAGGGATGATGAAAAATTTAAAAACGCTACTTTGCAGCAATCATAGAAAAAAATAACTTAGGCAAGAACCATCAATGAATTCTAAAATTAGTGGAGGAAAGTTGATGAAGAATAAGATGTTCATATTATAGAGAAGTACAGTGGAGAAAATGGACAACACTTTCATCAAGTGATCAAAACTAACATCATCCCAAAACACATGGTTTGCTGTCAACATGATACATGGAAAAAGACACAACCTCACTTCTTTTTAATTTTTTTTGGCTGCTGTGTAGCTGGTGGGATCTGAGTTCCCTCACCAGGGATGGAACACGAGCCCTTGGCAGTGAAAGTGCAGAGTCCTAGCCACTGGACTGCCAAGGAATTCCCATAGCCTCACTTCTTAGTATTCCAGCCACAAATGCCAAACCTAAATGTAGTCATCTGACACAGCATACAAGCCCATACTGAGGGACAGTGTATAAAATAACTGGCCTGCACTATTCAAAAGAAAGGCCCAGGAAATATTCCCTATTAAAGGAGACTGAAGAGAGAGGACAATTATGATTCATTGTCCTGGACTGGATTCTGTACTGGGGAAAAATAAAAAATACTGGAAATGACATTATTGGGACAATAAGAGAAACTGGAATGTGGTCTCTGTATTAGATAAAAGGATTCTATCAATATTAAATTTTCTAAATTTTATAACTACTCTAGTTATGTTAAAATATGCACTAAAATGTAAATAGGTAAAGTAGCATGATATATTGGAGAAGGCAATGGCACCCCACTCCAGTGTTCTTGCCTAGAGAATCCGAGGTACAGGGGAGCCTGGTGGGCTGCTGTCTTTGGGATCACACAGAGTTGGACACGACTGAAGTGACTTAGCAGCAGCAGCAGCAACAGCATGATATATACAACCAACTCTTAATTGTTTAGGAAAAATTATGGAGAGGAAGAGCAGGAGAAAATGATAAGTGCTGCAAAACTCGAAGAACTGGTGAATCTAGGGTAAGGGTATACAGGAGATTTGTATATTTCTTGTGAATTTTCCATGTTTGAAATTAGTTAAAAATAAAGTATAAAAATAAATGTAAAAAATCCTGCCACACTCTCAATAAAAGTTAATTATCCCCTCCTCCTCTCTCCCTTCCCCTGGACTTCCCTGGTGGCTCAGTGGTCAAGAATCCACCTGCCAAGTAGAAAATGCAGGTTCTTTCCCAAGGTCAGGAAGATCCCCTGGAAAAGGAAATGGCAACTCCCTCCAGTATTCTTGCCTGGGAAATCCCATGGACAGAGGAGCCAGGCAGGCTGCAGTCCACAGGGTCACAAAGAGTCGGACACTACTTAGCAACTAAACAACAACAACCTCTCCCCACTACCCACCCACGAGCACTGCCAGTTGGGACATTCTTGCAGTATTTGAGGTAGAAGTAGTGTGTGTGTGTGTGTGTGCGCGTGCACGCCCATACATGTCCAACTCTTTGTGACGCCACATACTGTAGCCCACAAGGTTCCTCTGTCCATGGGATTTTTCAGGCAAGAAGTACTGGAGTGGGTTGCCGTTTTCTTCTCCAGGGAATCTTCCTGACCCAGGGATTGAATGTGCCTCTCTTGCATCTCCTGCTTCGGCCGGTGGACTCCTTACCACTTGTGCCACTTGGGAAGCCCCTAAGAGGTGATGGAGGAACTCATCTCACATATATGGCATTGGAAATAGAGTAGACGAGAAATGTTCAAGCCAACGACACCAGAAATTCCGGCAATGATGTGGGAGTGCTCCATGCCATGGAATGCCACGTGCCTCTAAATATATGACTGCTGCTGCTAAGTCGCTTCGGCCGTGTGTGTGACCCCATAGACGTCAGCCCCCAGGCTCCCCCGCCCCTGGGATTCTCCAGGCAAGAACACTGGAGTGGGTTGTCATTTCCTTCTCCAATGCATAAAAGTGAAAAGTGAAAGTGAAGTCGCTCAGACGTGTCCGACTCTTCGTGACCCCGTGGACGGCTGCCTACCAGGCTCCTCTGTCCATGGGATTTTCCAGGCAAGAGTACTGGAGTGGAGTGCCATTGCCTTCTCTGAAATACATGACACATTGTCTCAGTTCATGCAGCCCATGGCCGATACTTAACATGCAAAATGAAACTTTTGTGTGCCTCACATTCCACCCAACTAAGTACAGGTGGCTTCTCTACCTTACAGTACCTCTTTAGGGCAGCAAAGGCTAGCTCATTTTCATATAAATGGAGATCATTTTTTTTTCTTCTCTTAAGGATAAAATGAGAGCGAGGAGGATGAGGATAAAGGAACAGCAATGCGAAATGTTATAGGAACAACCCAGAATGGGAGGGCATTCCAAAAGCTCCTTTTTCTATGTCTGCAATCTTTTCCTGGTGGCCAGGAAAAGCTGGACGCTTTTTCCAGACTAGAAGAAGATGAGGTAGCTCACCTCCTTTTTCAGATTTACCTTTACAAGTCCGGTGGTTCAAGTCCAACATAGTGACTCATTCAGGGCTGCAAAGCCGCAGCCAGCTTCGGTGGCACACAAGTGTGAGACTGGATGGAGAACTGTCAAATGGACTATGTCACCTCAACAAAGCATTGATTGGTTGATTAAAGTCTGAGAAAATAAAGTGAGCTTTATTGGAGACAGTATTACTTAGAGCATCTAGTATTTCCTGTTTATTGACAGAATAAATCCCAAGATGACTTTCTACGATCTTGAATTATTACACCTTGCCAGACTCTCCACATGCTGATAATTTGAATCCCACTGGGCAACACATCAGGCTACCGATTTCCCATTTCCCTCTGCTGTGGCTTTGCTCATCCAATATCTAAGTTAGGACTGTCTTGGGCCACCACTGGACCAAGTTTAAGAATCAAATGCCAGCTTTTGGAAACCCTTGGTAAGACTAAGGGTCTTAGCAAGATCAAGCAACATGGAAATTATTTATTTCTCCCTTTGGTCTATATGAAGTATTTTTTCTCATATATAGAGGAATATATAGTCATCTCTTAGTATAAGGGATTGATTCCAGGACCCCTATGGATAACAAAATTCCTGAGGATGCTCATTCCCTTATATAAAATGGCATAATGTTTGCAGATAATTTATCCACACCCTCTCATATACTTTAAATCATCTCTAGATTACTTATAATACCTAATACAATGTAAATGCTATGTAAATAGTTGCCATGCACAGCAAATTCAAGTTCTGCTTTTTGTAACTTTCTGGAAATATTTTTTCCTGAATATTTTCTGTATGTAGTGGGCTGAATTTTCAGATGTGAAACCCGCAGATACAGAGGGCTGACTTTTTAAAACATATTAATGTTAACATAACATATTTATAACATAACAGTTCAGTTCATATTTTAACATAAATATGACTTATATTAAATTCCCTTTCAGTCTTTTCTTTCTATACAAAAACATGCTCATGTCTTAAAAAAGACTTTAAGAAATGGAAATACTTCAGGAGTGAAAAATTATTTGGATGTTTGTTAGAGTGAGTGGGATGAAGGAAAACACAAGATGAAAGATAGTACTGTTATCTGTGAGGCTTGGTGTAAATTATGTAAACAAAATAAAGGATCTATATACACAAATTGTTTTAATTTCAGAAATTTTGGCTCCTTTGTAGAGCATTAACTTTTGTGTCATGTTAGGTAGAGGAAATGCACTTTTGTATATAAGAATTTTATCCTTAAATTATTTACCTTTTCTTTCAGAAAATGTTGTCTTTCCAACTCCATCTCTAGGCATAGACACCTGGTCAGCTGAGTTGCAACATTAATAGAAGCATCTGTTTTAGAAGCTCTACTTCTGGAAGTAGAATAAAGAGGAGGTGTAACCCAGAGCTTAAGATACCCACTGATAATGAGGGTATTTGAGTGATGGTAATTGGCAAGAAGAAAGACTTAAAGATCTATCTGGAGACCAACCCTCACACTCCAGGCATGCTGCCAAAAAAGACTAAAAACAGCACGTAAGATGGCAAGAAAAATATGCTCCTTGGTTTCTTCATTGCCATAAAAGCCACTGGGAAGAACTTAAAGAGATATGCCATTCCTGAATGGTGACGTGGGACTTCTCGTGTCTTCTATGACTTGTGTAAAAACTTCTGTCATTTTCAACAAAGTGCAGTCTTTTGGTGTATCTACTCATTGTCAAGAAGGGTACAGTAAATAAAGCTGCTGAATGATCATCCATTCACATTCAGTGCTACTCTTGGAACTAGAACAGTCATACAAGAACACTGCTTGTCTATTTTAGACTAAGGTAGTGGGACCTCTCTAACCTTGAGGATGACAATTTGATTTTTGCACACCCACACAAGACCTGGTGGTACACAACAAACTTACAGAATGTAGCCACAGCTTCTTGCTTTGGGAAATCTGGACCAATTTAATTATTAAAACTAGTTGGATCTTGGAGCTCCTGTGAGTGGAATCTTTCAGATGACCTGAGTCAACCCATACTCCATTATTTCATTGACACCTAACACATACTCTTTGTAGCTGTCAAGCTGTATCTCCCCAAATCCAGACAATGAATGAATTACACTGGCTCATTCAGTGAATAAATCAGCTGAAATGGTTGTATGACTGGACAAGTCATTTGTTACAGTGTAAACTAAAACACTGAGGGAAATGGGAGGAAATAAGATTGTGTTGTCCTCTGGGTCACTGCAAATCTCTTATATTTCTTTTTCTGTAAAATGGGCATATTAATCTTTTGCCCGGATGGATTGTGGTAAAGGTTAACTAATGAATGTAAAGTATCTGACATATAGCAGATAGTTGATAAATGGTTGCTGTAATTTATTATTATTATTACAAAAATTTCAAGTTACTTTGAAGAAATTAAGCAATTAATTACTGGTTGATGTAGATTTTTTTAACAAAACCTCTAACTAGTAATGTTTTATTAATCAATTTGGTATAACAGCAAAAGGCAGTTTAAAGTTGGATTAATTCAAGTTGTCAAGCAGCTTAAATAGTAAGCCTGCCGTTTATTTTAGTTTATTATCTGCCTTCACTGTTAACAACCAAGTCTTTTAGTTTCAGTTCTTTTATCGAATATTATTTTATAAATAGTTGGTCTAATTGGTATTTTGCCAATAGTAAAAAGTGGATAAGAGAATACTAGTGATTGTTTGAGGAAGGAGAAAACTGTTGCTTCTAGTTCAACATTTTATGAAATGGAATGCAAATAGAATAAAGGCAGTATTTTCATTTGGTGGAATCCCTGATACATTAAGAATACTGGCAATTTGCAGGCTGTAAGCAAAAGGCAGTTAAGTATGTCAAATGAAACTATAAAAATATTTTTTGCAAGCCAAGAAAATTGTCAAATAACTTGTAGACCATATATGTACTAATGTATTTGTGTTCCTGACCTTCTGATCTTGATTAGTTCTTCAGTGCCTTTGGTATCTCTAAGGCTGCGATTTGGTGTATATTCTGGGTGGCAGTCATGCTGTCAAAGGGTCATTCTTCTTGGTAATAAGGTAGCTAGTGATCCCTAGGAGACAAAAGAAAACAATCAGGTCTTGAAAGCTGAAATACACTCAAGTCAAGTGGGCTCTTGACAGAAGCCCAGTCCCTCTGTCTCAGTGTTTGCAGTCTACACCTATAGCCCTAACTTGGGGCTCTCAGTTACAAATACAACCAGTGAAGCTGCAGAGTAGCGCATGTGTGGGGACTGTTTTCAAGAGCATGTTGCTTCTTTACCACACTGTTGAGTCACATGTTAAGGGATGTGGGTCCCATTAAAAATAAGCGAGCTGCTTATTTTGAAGCAAATTATTAGCAAATGACTATGCTTCAAAACATTTCTTAATGTCAATTTGAAGTGAAGTCATTTGAGTTAGAAGCATATGCCATTGCTAAATTGTTGCCAAAAAAAAAAAAAGAAAGAAAAAAGACAACTTGATTTTTGCATTCATGGCTTACAAAACTGTTGACTCAAGATGTAACAAAAAGTTTATGTCCTGACAGTAAGTCGTATTTCCTGGGCTTCCCTCATGGCTTGGTGGTAAAGAGTCTGCCTGCAATACAGGTGACCAGGTTCTATTTCTGAGTTGGGAAGATCCCCTGAGAAGGGAATGGCAACCCACTCCAGTGTTCTTACCGGGAGAATTCCATGAACTGAGGAACTTGGTGGGCTACAGATAATGGTCGTAAAGAGCTGGACACGACTGAAGGACGAACACGTTCACATTTGTTCCCAAAGTGATCCACACTCATTATCACTAGTGAGTTTTCACTTCATAAAGCCAAAGGGAAACGACTGTTACATTTAGTCCAAAGGAAGATTGTGACTAGCTTGTGAATAGAATCTGTAAATTAAACCTAAAAAAAAAAACCCTCAATAACTTAATGATAAGTCAGTTAAAAGTAGAGAATTCATGTTAATGTGTATCACTCTTTGTTAGTTAGTTCAGTCGCTCAGTCGTATCCAACTCTTTGGGACCCCATGAATCGCAGCATTTCAGGCCTCCCTGTCCATCACCAACTCCCGGAGTTTACTCAGACTCATGCCCATCGAGTCCGTGATGCCATCCAGCCATCTCATCCTCTGTAATCCCCTTCTCCTCCTGCTCCCAATCCCTCCCAGCATCAGAGTCTTTTCCAATGAGTCAACTCTTCGCATGAGGTGGCCAAAGTACTGGAGTTTCAGCGTTAGCATCATTCCTTCCAAAGAAATCCCAGGGCTGATCTTCAGAATGGACTGGTTGGATCTCCTTGCAGTCCAAGGGACTCTCAAGTAGATTCTATTAAATATCTGCAAAATATTCTTTGAAGAGAACCTCTCTATCCACTCACAAATTTAACTTCATGGATTATACATCACATTTTCATCTACATATATTATCTAAACTAGACTCTATGGGATAGTTTCCCATTGATTTTTCCCATCTTGGAGGTACTGTTTGGATTACTTTCTTAACATTTTATTTTTATTATTTTTCCTAATGGCATATATCTACCTGGTAAGAAACTCAAATAATATGAAAGGGTATATCATGAAGACTTCCTTCCATTCCCAAGCCCAGTGACATTTTCTCTCCCTGACTGTTATTGTTAGCATTTTAAGTATACCATTCTAAATGTATTCTCTGCATATATAAATGTGCATTTCTAGATCTCTCCATCACTCTTTTTCTTATTAACATAATAGCATATTTGGGTTATAACAAGAAACAAAGGTCACACTCAAATGTGGAAAATTAGAGGATAGTTTCTTTACAAAGAAATTATCATCAAATACATTGGTTATAATATAGGAGAACAACAAGGAGACAGCTCAATACTCAGGATGGGAACAGTAGAGCTGTAATATCCCTTAGGCTTAAAGAAAATGAGTGATTTCTCCAAGTTGAAAGGGAGGAATCAGCTAGGGGAGGAGCAGTGATGTGGCTAGCTTAAGGTAAGGAGAGAATGAACACTCAGACCTCACTCTTGTCTGATCCCATGTTGGAGTTCCCCACTAGCCAAATACAACCAGCAACTAGAGGACCGAGGAGCCCAGTGATATAATCTATAAAGGTGGGTCTCCCAGGACAAGGAGCAGAGCAGCGAAGAGTGAAGAGCAAACCAGGATGAGCAACTGGGAGAAATCTGCCATTCATTCTCCTGCTTCTTGCTTTTTGCAGTTAACAGTTTATGATGGAGTTCATTGCACGTGTCAGTACCTACAAATCTCTCCCCTTATTTTGAAGGAGGTAATTATTGCATGGATGAAGCATGGTTTAATTAGTCTTTTATTGCTAAACATTTAGATTTCCTGTCTTTTGTAAATACCAACATAACAACAAATATGCTTGTACATATGTCTTCATGCACATGTGTGCTATATCTGTTATATAAATTCCTAAAATGGAAGTACTTCCTCATTAATTTAGGGGGTCAAAGTGGAACTGGATTGTTTATTTCTCCAGACAAACAAAAAAAACTACTTTCACATTTGGGCAAAAAGTTGTTAGAATTTGTTGTGAGTCCTTACTGCCCCTCAAATCTAAACTCCTTCTTGTCTAAAAATACAAATTCTTTTTTATTTGTAGAATTGTAGAATAGTATAGAAGTTAAGAACAAGTACTCAGGAGCTGGTGAGCTTGACCAGTACCTAACACTACATCAAGGTTTTTCTCTTATTACTTTGCAACCAATAACCTTTAATAACTGCCTCTTCTCATCACTATTTTTGTTTGCTAATCTTCTATTTTCCCTCACTCACATCTCACAAATCTTTCAGATCTTAGCTCTCTCTGTGTGCATGCATTTGCTTTATTTCTTTCAAGACTGTTTCAAACTTACGTCTTCCATGCAACTGTGTTAAATTGGCCCTAACCTATCAAGTTGGTACATATATACCAATGATACATCTATTTAGAACTGTTTTAATGTTGTGTTTATTGATATATTATACTGTAATATATATTGATTTACCAAACATGAGAACCACTATTCTGGTTAATGCTTTGGGGTCTACTCTGGGTTATACTAATGGCCAACGGAGTTTGATATTAATCTCTGCAGTAGTAATAAATTGTGCTTTTTCAAAAGCATAGGTCCCAAAGTCATTAGTTTTTTCCTAATTAATATATTTTGGCTTTATTGAACCTTACAATTTAAATTTCTCTTCAAACTATTGTATTTTCAGCCTTTACCATAGTTTAGGATAATGATTCATATAAAATTTCTATTTCCTCTTATTTATGGCCCAAACTGAATTTTTCCAAAATTTACGGGATACCTCCTAATTCTGGAATTATAATTTTGATTAAAATTCTTGTTTACCAAGACAGCATGACTTCTCAAAGTTTTATTGTCTACTCTCTCCAAACAACCAGTTCCAGATTTATCTTAACACTGGGACAGAATGAAATTCAGATGGGCAGAGAAAGTATAGTTTCTTTATTTATGCTCTTTTCATACTAATTTGAAACATATTCTGGTTTATTTCTTAATCTGATCTATTAATTTTAAAGTACTATTGTGCTGTGTTCAGTTTCTCAGTTGTTTCTGACTCTTTCAAACTCCATGGACTACAGCCTCCCAGGCTCCTCTGACCAAGGAATTCACCAGGCAAGGATACTGGAGCAGGTTGCCATTTCTTCCTCTGGGGGATCTTCCCATTCCAGGGATCAAACGCATATCTCTTGCACTGGCAGGTGGATTCTTTACCACTGTGCCACCTGGGAAACCTTTAGATAGCTTTTTAATCTCCAGAAAAATACTCAAAATCTCAGAGATTTCAGTCTCCCACTCTTCTGTCAATTCCCACTCCAAGATGGCGTTTCAGTTTTGGGGAAGAGATATTCTTGAACTTAAGTAGGAGAGGAAGAGGGACCTTTTGAATCTAGAAGTAATGCTACTTGTCCCTCTAGGTTGCTACTCACTATGCTGGTTTTTGTGACTAGAGTCTGCAGCTGGCAGAACACATAGTCTGGGGTCTCTCAAATTTATCTGGGCCCAAGTGGTACTTTCTGGCCTGCTGGGTCTCCTCTAAGCTCTTGCTGACCCCATCTCAGGGCTCCACCTGCACTGTATCTAGTCAGCCTCTGGGTCTGTTGGTCAGCCTTTGTTGTAGAGTCACACCATATTTTCCAGGATGCTGGGAAGGATTGGGGGCAGGAGAAGGGGACGACAGAGGATGAGATGGCTGGGTGGCATCACAGACTCAATGGACGTGAGTCTGAGTGAACTCCGGGGAGTTGGTGATGAACAGGGAGGCCTGGTGTGCTGCGATTCATGGGGTCACAAAGAGTCAGAAATGACTGAGCGACTGAACTGAACTGAACTGAACCCTAGGAAGGCTCATTGTATTCATGATTCTGGAATTAAGGGAGGCTCAAGACTGTAAGCAAAATCATCTGGCTGCCCAACCACCCCATTCTTCCCTCATAATTATTATCCCATGTTGATATAAAACCATTCTCCTCTTGGCATTTTCCTCAGTTTACCTGCAGTATATACCTGAAGGGAGTGGAACACAGAGAATGTGAACATCTTCCTTTTCTGACTCCCCCCTTCATCTCCAGCTTGCTCATTTTCCATTTTTGTCTTAGGGAATATGTTGCCTTCTTTTACTATGTCTTATTTCCCATCTACCAAAAAGCCTCATAGGCAGAAGGAATGCCCTCTAGGAGAAACTCGGAGAACAACTTGAGTAGATCCTATAGGCATGGTACTAGAAACTTCAGGAAGAAGAAAGAATAACTTAGATATTGTTCTTTCAAGACAATTGCTAACTTATAAATCACTGTAAGATAATTATATTCATATTTTGATATATTTTAATGATATAAAATTAATTTGAAATGTCAGCATCTGAACATTGGGGTCCTTTTGTGATAATCCTAATTCTCTTGTACAACCATCTGACCTCCTGCCTTCCTCCATACCGAAAGTGTCCTTGGGCCAACCAGGGAGGAGATTATGAACTAAGAAAGATAAAAGAAGAAAGCAGACTATTTCAGAATATTACCTTCCATATACTTATTCAGTGAATTGATCTAAGCAACACTTACATTTCTTCTATATTTTCATATAAATAGAATCATACAGTATGCATTCTTTTATTTCTGGCTTCTTTGCTCAGTGATATATTTTTAAGATTTGTCCTTGTTATTGGTTGTATGGGCAGCTTTTTCTTTCTATTGCTGAGTAGTATTCATTGTATAGATATACCACAATCTGTTCATTCATTTAACTGTTGATGGAAATATGAATGTTTCCAGTTTGGAGCTAATAAAGGTAAAGTTACTACGACTATTAGTGTACAAGACTTTTGTGGACTTCTGGCCCCAATTTTAATTCCAGGCAGGAACATGTGAGCAATCACTAATGTGAAACAGATCTCAGTTCAACATCATAATATGCCTTGGTGTAATTTTTTGTGTTTATTTTGCCTTGGGTTGAGCGTTTTGGATCTCTGAGTTTACAGCTTTCATCAAAATTGGGAGATTTTCAGCCAAATATTTCTTCTTCTTCTCCACTTTCTCTTTTTAGGATCTTCCAATTACCTGTATGCTAGGCCTTTAGATTTGATGATAGATTATTGAAGACCTGCTTAATTGTCACCATATTTTCCTCTGTGCTTTTTAGTTCAAGTAATGTCTATTCTTTCTTTCAAGTTTACTGATGTTTTCTTCTCAAGTGTGTAATCTGCTATTAAGTTCATGAAGTGAATTTTTCATTTATTTCATTGTTCAGCTCTAGAAGTTTTCCACTAACTTAAAAATATTTTGTTCTCTTACTATGTTCATGTTTTCTTTGAAACCATTGAACAGATGTACAATAGCTGATTTTATGTCATTTTTCTAATTTCTTCTTCTTTGTTATATCTGCATTGTTTTATTGAATTCATGATCTCCTTGTTTTGTGACATATTTTTAACTTTTTGCATGTCTAGTTTTTTTAAATTATTGGATGTTAGATATTATAAATGTTATATCATCAAACATCTAGACTTTCTTGTTTTTCTTTAAAGGATGATGAGCTTATTTTGGCAAGTAGTTATTTGCAGACCAGCTTGACACTCTTGAGTCTTGCTCTTAAGCTTTGTGAGGGTAGCTCTGAAGTATCCCTTACTTTAGGCCTAATTTAACCCTATTGCTAAGCAGTGATCCTTCTGGCATCTCTAATGAATGTCCTGGGAGTTCAAAAGGTCTCTCCACTCTGACAGTTTAGAACTCAATTGTCTCCTAATCCTTTGAGAGTTCTGGGAATTGTTCAGTTTACAGCTTTCTGGTATTCTGAGGTTGTTATTTACCTAGCCCTGAGAATTCAGATCTTACAAATGTGAACTCATTTGTATTTAGTGAAAGATGGAAGCGGATTTCTTTGCAGATTTCTGGAACTCTTGTTAGTTTAGTGAAATACATTAATAGATTTTCAAATGTAAAATCATGCTTGCATTTTTTTTTGGATAAACTAGTTCACAGTGTCCTTCTCCCCCACCCACCTCCCGCATTTAGTATGCCACACTTTTATTCAGATGTTCCTATCTATGTTAATCAGTGAGAGAGACATAAATTTCCCATACCATACCATCCTTATCTACTTTTGGTACTAAAGTGATAGTAGATTTGTAAGTTGGGATAGTTTTTCTTTTTCTTTTATAGGTAGGAATGGGATTGTGTCTTTATCCGGTATAATTTTGTCTGAATTTATTTTTCTGTTAAGTACCTTTTAAATAGCTATTTTAACTTTTTAAAATGACTTTCAAATGCAGGAGATGTAAGAGAAGTGGGCTCAGCTCCTGGGTCGGGAAGATCCCCTGGAGAAGGGCGTGGCGACCCACTCAAGTATTCTTGCCTGGAGACTCCCATGGACAAAGGAGCCAGGCAGCTATAGTCCATAGGGTCGCACGGAGTCAGACACGACTGAAACAACTTTGCACATACACATAACATATTTATAGGGAAGAGCATCAAGCTTAAGTGTACAACTCCCATCTACTACTTGAGTTTTATTTTCCTCTCATTTGTGGCCCCTTGAATTTCCCTTACTTGAGAATTCAGCCATCTATTTTAAAAGCTGTGTGTAATTTTTTAAAGAAGGGTATATTATTAACTATTTTTTTGTAACAAACAAAATCTCAGCAGAATTCAATGATAAGCTTTTGTTTTCTGCTTCACATGTCTGTAAGTCTGCTGGACCTGCTCCACCCCACAAAAGGTTTTTATAATATTACAGCTCTTCAATTAGCAATGTGGCATGTATTCTACTTATTCAATTCTTAATATTTTTCCATGAAATTGCCTTTTTGGAAGTCATATATCTTTTTGATTATGCTATTGTTTCCATTTTTTATCATCATGTCAATAAAATATATTATTATATTTCCATGGAAAATATTGAACACTTTTAGTATAAAAAACTGCATAAAGGTTACTGTGTCACTGCTATATGAATAGGAATGTGACTCTCGAACTCTGACATGCACCAGAATTACCAGGAAGGATGGTTAATTACAGATTTCCAGCCCTCATCACAGAACTACTGAGTCAGAAATCTTCACATATTGGGCAGGAGAATCCATATTTTTAAAAGCCTTCCAGGTGATTCTTCTAAGGGTAATGTTTAAGAACCATTGAAACCCGTTAATCTTGGGCAACATTTGTATTAGCATAAATCTTTGATGTCTCTAATCTTACTATTCTACTCATTTTACTTTAAGCAACATTTCCTCTGAAGATTTACCAGGAAGATTACTAAATAATAAGCCTTTTACTGAGTGCTTATAATATTGGATTTAAAATAAAAATAATATAGCTTTATTTCCACTTGATGTCATATAAAATGCTTCAGAAAATGGAGTTTGGATACCATTCAGGTCCTCAGGGCGTCTGGGTAGATTCAAGTAATCGTCCCTCAGTATCTCAAGTCAATCTGGTTAGCGACTAACCACTTTTTCTAATAGAATTCTTGAATTTCACTCTGGCCAATCCCGCCTTGTGTCCAACTATAAAAAGTCTGGTTAATGTGCTAATAATACTAGAGAGCTCTTTCTGTCTTTTCCTGACAAATTGCTTAGCACAATAAGAGTACTTCCCTTTAGACTGGCAGCAAAAAACAGTGCTTTCTGTTTCTCAGTCCGATGGTTCATTTGGCTTATTATTTTAAATTGGGCATAATAAGCTTCCCACGATGGTTTTCCTTCAGCGTTGACTGGTCTCTGCACTGGCCGATTACTCAAATTGACCATATAGTCACTTATTTCTGGTTCTTGAGGCTAGAAACTTGATTCAGGATTCCACAATGGAAAGGAATATTACCGTCCTCTAGCTTAAAAGACTTTTTTTTGCTGGTTTGCTACCTAAAGAGAGATGTAAACACAGTTGCCAGAAATTTTCTTCTCTTTCTCCTGTTTTCTTCAGTGTCCATTATTTCTTTTATTATAACAATACTTTCATAATCAATAATTACCACTTCCCTGGTGGCTCAGATGGTAAAGTGTCTGTCTACAATGTGGGAGACCTGGCTTCGATCCCTGGGTCAGGAAGATTCCCTGGAGAAGGAAATGGCAACCCACTCCAGTACTCTTGTCTAGAAAATCCCATGGACGGAGGAGCCTGGTGCAGGCTACTGCTCATGGGGTCACAGAGTCGAACACGATTGAGCAACTTCACTTTATGGTGAAGTAGCATGTTTCTAGGTTACTGAATTTTTAATAGGTATTTTTCTCTGTTTCTGAATTGTAGTAGTGGTAGTAATGTCAGTCACACCGTTGTGTCTGACTCTTTGTGACCCACGAGTTCAGGGGGTCCACCAGACTCTTCCATCCATGGAGTTCTCCAGGCAAGAATACTGGAGTAGGTTGCCATTCCCTTCTCCAGAGGATCTTCCTAACCTAGGGATCAAACCTGGGTCTCCTGCATTGCTGGCAGATTCTTTACCTTCTGAGCTCCAGGGTGTATGCTCTGAATAAGCTTACCGATATATTTGGAGTTTTGTGCTTGTTTGTTTTATTTTTTAAAGCAAGGTTGCTTTGAACAGGTGAGATTTCCTTTGCAAATCCTGGCTGACATTTGCCATTTACTCTGAGATTTTTAGATTTATTCTAGGTCATTTTCTATATTGTTGATTGACTTGAAGTTATTTGAGATTTCTTTAGCTTTTAGACTCACTATCAGACTCTGAGGCAACAAACAGAATATTAATTGTTTATCCTCATTCATGTGTGTACATTTAACTATGTGGACGTCACCATTACAATATGAAGAGGGCTCAGTTGAGGGGAAGGCACTGAGGTGCGTTCTCTTTCTCTCTTTCTCTTTCTTAAAAAGACTGTTCTGATTAAGTATCAGAGAAAACAACATATAGGGCACACGCGTTTATTGTAGTAAATGATGTATTCCTCCCAACAGGAGTAGGTAGTGATGGAAACACCAGGCTTCCTTCAATGTCTTCTGGTCCAGCTTCCATGATGCCTATGGCCCCTTACCATATTGCTTTTAAATCACATCAGATAAGTTCTACTGGGTATGAAGAAGCATCTCAGTGGTGGTTTTCAAATCATTTATTCATGTAGGTGCCAGCTATTTATGACTCTGGTTATTAATAACTTCTGTAACGTACACTCATATATACACAAATGAGTATAGATTTTTCAGCTCTTGGATTGGTGCCACTTTAGAAATTAATTTTGGGACATCTATTAGATAATTTCGTATAAAATGGCTCACTTCCAATTATTCCAAAATTCAGCTGTAGGAGAATATAACAAGCTATTTTTTGAGATTCTTGCCTCCCAAGGCATCCAGTAGACTTCCTTGAGATGGGAGAAAAAATAAGAAGGCAAAATATCTAGATTACTGTGAAAGCTGACTTTTCTGCTTGTGGACATCATTATCTGATTATTTGCATCCAAGTGCTGAAGTTATCAAGCAGCTTAGGGAAAAGTGGCTGTTGCTTAGAAATATCTATTTCTGAGTCAGTCACTTACACAATTAGTCCTTTCCAACTATCTTTCCTGGGTAAGCAGAACACGTATTTGTCCATTGTGTCAACACCCTAGTCACTACCTCTCAAATACTGAGAGATATAATCTCTCAAATATTACTAAATATTATTTAATCAAACATTATTGAATTTTTATTAAAACTAAAATTTTAAATATTTAATATTAAATATTAACATTAAATATGAATTCTAGCACCCAGGCTGGTCACTCTGCCTTGCCATACTCTAGAACAATAAAAGCCAATAATATGATACAATAGAATATAAATCAACTGCAGAGAAAAATTACACATCTTTCAAAAGATGTAGAATTTTATGAAATCAATGAAAGTAGTTTGGTGAGCTACATAAATCACATTTTCAGCCACTATTCAACATATAAAGATTAGAGCTAAACAACTAGAGAAGAGAAATCAAGGAGAAAGTGTGCTCAGTCACTCAGTCATGTCCAATTCTTTGCGACTCCGAAGACTATAGCCTGCCAAGCTCCTTTGTCCATGGGATTTTCCCGGCAACAATACTGGCTGCTGCTGCTTCTAAGTTGCTTCAGTGGTGTCCAACTCTGTGCGACCCCATAGACGGCAGCCCACCAGGCTCCCCTGTCCCTGGGATTCTCCAGGCAAGAGTATTGGAGTGGGTTGCCATTTCCTTCTCCAATGCATGAAAGTGAAAAGTCAAAGTGAATTCGCTCCAGTCGTGTCCGGAGTGGCTGTCTATTTCCTTCTCCAGGGGATCTTTCTGACCCAGGGTTAAACCCACTTCTTCTGCAGATCCACCTTTGACTGGGTTCAGTTCAGTTCAGTCGCTCAGTCTTGTTTCTTTGCGACCCCATGAATCACAGCATGCCAGGCCTCCCTGTTCATCACTAACTCCCAGAGTTCACCCAAACTCATGTCCATCGAGTCGGTGATGCCATCTAGCCATCTCATCCTCTGTCATCCCCATCTCCTTCTGCCCCCAATCCCTCCCAGCATCAGTCTTTTCCAATGAGTCAACTCTTTCCATGAGGTGGCCAAAGTATTGGAGTTTCAGCTTCAGCATCAGTCCTTGAAAGAACACCCAGGGCTGATCTCCTTTAGAATGGACTGGTTGGATCTCCTTGCAGTCCAAGGGACTCTCAAGAGTCTTCTCCAACACCACAGTTCAAAAGCATCAATTCTTCGGTGCTCAGCTTTCTTCACAGTACAGCTCTCACATCCATGCATGACCACCGGAAAAACCGTAGCCTTAACTAGATTGGGTGAGTATGTGCAAAAACCTGAGATGCTTTTTGACTTGCTGATTTCTTTGCAGTTTCACTTCATCATGAAACATGGAAAAATGCATTTATATATCTCTATCCTCTCCTTTATTTCTAACAATTTCAAACAAGTAGTCATAGCATATAAAGGCTGCTTTATTTTAATTAACCTTCTTAGGAAAGAAAAAACTGCCATAATAGTAATTAGCTAGCTTCCCCTTGAGGAAAAGAATTGGGGTAACAAGTTACAGGGAGAGAAGAAAGGTGCTTTCAGGGAAGGACTGATTCTTTAAGAAAAATCTCATTGTATCCCTTTTGAGAATTGATCTAGAAATTTACACATGGTAAATGCTTTGCAGACATATGCAGGAGCCAGGGTCTTACTGTATTGTCAGTTTACCTCTAGAGCCAGGTCATGGAAAAGCCTGGGGCACAGGGCATACCCTTACCTGCTGCTTTTGTTAATTGGTGCTCAGGCTATTTAGTGTAGAGATCATAGTTCCTTAACTATACTTCAGAACCAAAAGTGAAAAGTGAAAGTGAAGTCGCTCAGTCGTGTCCGACTCTTTGTGACCCCATGGACTGTAGCCTACCAGGCTCCTCCCTCCACCGGATTCTCCACGCAAGAGTACTGGAGTGGGTTGCCATTTCTTTCTCCAGGGGATCTTCCCCACCCAGGGATCAAACCCAGGTCTCCTGCATTCCGGACAGACGCTTTAACCTCTGAGCCATCAGGGAAGCCTTCAGAACCAAAAGGGCGCTCTAAATCCTGATGCCCAGTCCATGTTCCAGACCAAACCTCTGGAGTGGGAATTAGAGTGTGTATTGAGTATTTTGGTGTGCAGCCAAACTTGAAAATCATCATCTTAGATGATGTTACTTCTGTGTACTTTCCATAAGGTGGAATCTACATGGTTCTGAGGTTTCAAATAGTCCTTTTAACCTACATCAGTCACCAAAACAGGTTATTCAGTTCTGGTGAAAAGACTCAAAATTGTCCTAGAGTATGGCAAGGCAGAGTAATCAGTCTGGAAGCTGGTCATTCAGGGATGGGATCAGATGAAGGCTTTTTTCACATACACAACTATGGAGTGTACCTGCCTTAACCTTTCTTTTCTTTATGACAATTAATGTCCTTTTAATCCAGATGGTGGCTCCTTTAAAAGTGTCATGGTTTGGAGATCGAAAGAGACACCCCTCACAGCCATCCTCTGGTCCGCTTTCTTCCAGGGTCTGCCTAATGCTTGTTGTCAGGCTCACTTTTTGAGATGTGGCGGATTAAACATCTCTCTAGAATTTTTCTCCCCAACCCACACTTTCTGCGTGATAAGCAGCACAAAATGTTCTAGAAGTACTACCACTGGCCCCAACTATGATCAAGTATGCGCCTAGGAAACAAATAGATGAAACTCATGCCCTGGCAAGAAGCCTACATTTTAAAATGTGCACACTGCAAAAAAACATTCGCTAGGATGTAATGTAAACATTGACTTACAAGCTTTGGTGTGATGTGTGTTTGTGTTGTGTAAGTAGCTTGTTGAAACTGAAGGGGGAAGAGATTTATCATCTTACCCCTACAAGTCAGTCTATGTTCTGTAGGGGGACGAGGGATTTTAGGAGCCCTTTAAGCGGGGAGAAAGCAGGTATTTGGTCTTAGTGAGCAGTGAAATGAAACAAAGAGCTAACATTTAGAGAAAAGAGATTAATCTACTCAGGAAAGCCAACTTACTGTATGAAGTAATGGTGTAGAGCTATAAGTTATGTTTTAATGTCCCTAGCAAGAGAAAGATGGCAACAAACTCTTCTATGTGCGTTCATTTAAAATAATGGTTTTTGACATTATAATAAATTTAGCTACCATTTATTTATTGGGTGCTTAGCACATATAAAACAATTTATTCCGCAGGATAATTCTAAGTGGTAGATAAATGACTATACCCACTTCACAGATGAGGCGTTGAGAAAGTCTGCAGTTTGCCCTGGGTCACACTGTTAGTGAGTGGCAAAGCCAGGACTGCTGCTTAGCCAGCCAGGCTCTGGATTCCATGTGCATTAAGCCAGGACTGCTGCTTAGCCAGCCAGGCTCTGGATTCCATGTGCATTAAGCTACTTTGATTGTGCTGCATTATTTCAATCAGTGTCTTCACTGGAACTGCTTACTTTCTTGCAGCTAAGACAAAATCTCGTACAGTCACTCAGTTCTACTGGGTTCATTTGGGATGAATGATTATTAGTGCTATCTACTGAGGTTTGGGGACAGGGAGGCCTGGCGTGCTGCGATTCATGGGGTCGGAAAGAGTCGGACACGACTGAGCAACTGAACTGAACTGAACTGAACTGAATGGCTCAGATGGTGAAGCATCTGCCTGTGTGCAGATCTAGGTTCAGTCTCAGTCAGAGATCCCCTGGAGAAGGGAATGGCAACCCACTCCAATATTCTGACCTGAAGAATTCCATGGACAGAGGAGCCTGGCGGGCTATAGTCCAACGGGACGCAAAGAGTTGGACACTCTGAGTGACTAACACTTCACTTCAGGGAGGTTTACTCTGCTGATGCGATCTAACAGAGAATTTCTGACAGGACGCTGGAGGATCAGTTGATTTTTTTCATAAGTATTTTTTTTTTTGAAGTGAAAATTGGATTTAGTTATTAATTTAATAACTATGCTTTCTTTGATGAAGGTGGGAGAACTAATAAGTATTAGGCAATATCAATATATTCAATTTCTATAATAGGTAAATCAAACTCATTTGGAGATTTTAAAGTGAGAAAATTTTATATCAATATTAGAGAAGATTATAATAACTTGAAGAAATTTAGAAGAAGCTATAAAAATTGTAGTCCCTCCCAAAAGTCACTTTAAAACCCAAAGTGAGTAAGAATAGACTTTCCTATAGACTCCATAAAATTTGTTGTATATCACAATTGCAGCTGAAGATAATATCCTAGGAATTCAAAATTTAAAGATCTAAAGCATTTAGCGTATAGTATTAGGCCCTTTGTAGGCATACAATAAATAGTTGTTGAATGGATATTACAGGATGAATTCAAATTACTGTCACTGAGGGAAGAGTCTCAAGCTTCTCTTATTTTGACTGTTTTTTATTTCCATATTTTTATGCCCAAAATATATGTTGTTAACATCACCGATGAATATTAAATGAATGGTCAGATGCAGCTTCATGACATTTCAGATAAAAGAGTATCTTGAAAGAAGACTGTACCCACATTTCTTCTGACTTTCTCAAGACGTGTACTCAGCTTACCTTCTGAGGTTCTGTGTCTAGCATCAGTGTCATTTGTCTTTTTCTGGAACTCTTTTTCTTCTTCTTTTTTCACATTTGATCCTCATTCTTTAATTGTTTAAAATACAGTGTCCATTTTCAGCCTCATTAAAGAGCACATACCCTTGGGACATTTTACCAAGTGGGCTAAGATGTGTTCTTTTTGTTTTTAATTACGTACTTTTTAGAAAAGAGAAGTAAGTGATTCTACCAAAATCCCATCTCTCCTGTCCTTTCTTTTCTCAATGGTCAGCATGCAGGAGGGTCAGAGTATCTGAAGCCTGGAAGGTTCCTCCCCACTGGCCCAAGTTGTCAATATGGAAATGCATGCAGACATGCACCAACATCCTGTCTCTTTTTGGTTCAACATTTTCCTTCTTTGATGTTACATTTTGAATCCATGTTATCCTTCCTGATCTTTCTACTTGATCTGATATTGGAGACTGGCTCAAGAGGAAACTGAGCAAAACAACAGATAAAACAAAAACAAGTTTGATGTCAGGCCTGTGAGTCAGTGGATGGCACGAGGGAAAGCCAAGGTGGCAATTCTGTGCTCTGGTTTTTGCACTGTCATGATGCAGGTAATAATATTTGCCTGGCGAGTGGTCAGTGACCCTCAGGCGAATCATTATAAATAATGGCCACAGGAGCATATTGTTTTAACCAAGTTCCCTGTGGAATTAGGAGAAAAATCCAAGGAGAGGAACAATGACTTTATCTCAAAAGGGGATCTCAGGTTGAACAGCTGCACTTCCAAGGCTGAAATGAGGAATATTCAGAGCCTGTCTCTGCCCGAGTTCTTGGTGGGGGCAAAGAGCACCCCCAAGTTCTAATTTTCAGCCTGTATCTCAAAGATAATGTCTAGAAATCAATTTTCTGCTTGTCCTCTTGTTTAGTCAAGGGAAGAAATTTGCTGCTTATGAAGGCTTGAGGGCCTGACACCACTTCAAGAGAACTCTCCAAGATCACAGGTTAAGGTATCTTCTGCACGAGCTCCCCCTCCCCACACTGCAGAAAGCCTTAACCTTGACCTGGAGGGGATTTCCTTTCTAGAGGAGAGCAAGGAAATTCCATTTCCATGTTAACAGAGGGAGGTCTCCCCCTGTCACTGTCTGCTGCTGTGAGTTCTGTGGGCTCTGGGAGCCCAATTATGTGTGAAGGCATTTAAAAAAAAAAAAGAAAGGAGACAGTGTTCAACTGGCGTGCAGAAGACAGGGACACAGATCCTGTCAACAAATAATGGAACGTGTGAATGTGTTGGCACACACAGTTGTGGTCTGGAAGATTACCTTTCAAAGTGGACTTACTGTGACGTTGGAAATGAGCTGAAACCGCCATTTCTCTACCTTTCCTGCTTGGATGGTCTGGATGCCATTGGCACAGGCAGCAGAGAAAATAACAGCAGGGCTAACTGTTCATGCAAGTGTAATAATAGTCTTTAACAGAAGAAGAGTAATTACCTTTGTCTAGTTTTCCCTGCTGTAAAATGTAATAAAATAGAGACCAATGTCTACTGTGATATACACCATGCTTCTCTTCTGAAACACATGCTGACGACTCTGAAGCACCCTTTGATCACAAGCTGAATTCACATCTTAATTTTGAAAAATCCATTACCGTTGGGTAGATTCCCCGAATGCATTTGACAGCTCTCAGGCCAGTGCTATTAGGCGAGAAATCTCAAAGCTAGGGGAGATTTACAGCCTGGGAGATCATAGAGCATGAGTGGGTGCAGGCCCATCCCCCATTGATTCTCCAGCATCACGATGACAGGAGGTATCTGTGTAGCAGAAGGAAGAGCTTGAGAGGGGTGGCTTCATTTGGAAATAGAATCCCCTGTTAGCAGCCGGAAGCAGTGGTGCTGAAAAGCAATCGCTGGTGTCAAGAACTTTCTTAGCTAAGCAGTGCAGCTGGTGGCAATAAATAGCATTCTAATAAAGGAGGATGTTCAGTCCATGATATAAGTGCACACTGTTTCAACTACCAAACATAATTTATGAGATTGCATATGTCTGAAATGGATTTTCCCCTATACATTAATAAATATAAATGCAAAGATTTCAATAGGAAGAAAAGATCTGCATTTTAAATCAAAGTAAAATGGGAAGATCAATAAGTGCACTGTTTTTTTAAGTATACCATGATACATAACATTTTAAAAATGCTGCGGGTGTCGCACTGTACAATTACTTTCATTCCTAAAAAAGATGGATACTGTTTTCTATGTTAGTGAATGTTGTGTTTATGACAAGAGGTCTTGGAACTCACCACCTCTTCCCAGAAGCTGCAAAAAGGCAAATGCTTAAATATCTTGGACCTCACTCTCAGAGATACGATGAGCGCATGTCTTACATGAGCCATTAATGAAATCCAGTCAATTTCACATAATCCTTAAAATGGTTCTGGAGGAACTGTTGAAAATGATGAGCCAGAAAAGCCATGTGTACTATTAGTGAGGCTTAAACAACGGGGCTCATCTGACCTCTTAACTCATTGACTCTGCATGAGTAAATAAGTTATTAGTTTTGACATAACCAGTGGTTTATTTTACCATCTACTGCTGTTCTTTGTTACAAGTTCTGTTCGTACCACATGTTATTGCTTTTTATAATTATTGTGGAACATAGCAGTTTCACAGACTGTATCATATCCCACCGGGGTAAGCATTGTGGATGAGGGACCAGAAGAACTTGCCTTTGACTTAGTTTATTCCTACTGCCTTCTTTACATGAGAAAGATTTTCACTGATGCCATTCACAAAACTAACTCAATGTTTTAATGACTAAAGAGTCCCTTTGAATAGCACTTTATCCAGGAACTCCAAATACCAATTTCTTTTCTACTGTGATGTGTTCAAGCTTATGAAATGAATTGCTGGTTAATCTTTCAAGCTATAATCCAAGATAAAAATCTATTAAACCTGAAAGTCAAATACAGCATTCACACTGCTATACTTTGACATTCATTTTTCTGTATTGTGCCTATATACTGTTTATTCATATTATATTTTTGCTTCACAAAGGAAGAGTATGGTAAGTGTAGATGTCAACGAGCCCCAATATTCCCCTTATCATTTTATTGATTTTGAAATTCACCACTTGGTGGTAGAAAAGCTGAATTCCTATCTTTTCAGGATGGAAGCATTAAAAATGGGTAGCAATAGCATAAAGATACACTGTTAAATGGATATTATTTTCATGTGTTTTAATTGTAAGTGCAAACCCAGTTTATAAATAAAGGCAGACATACATCAACACATTATGATCACAGAGTCAAGAATGACTATAAAATAATGTGAAAGCTTTGACATGTTCTATTTGGCAGAGAGAAAAACACTCGAGATAATCAAAAGGTATACGGCTACTAGAAAGATTTTGCTTGACTGTATCCCTTGAACTGTTAAGAACCAGATGGTTTCAGAGATATTATATATGAAATTGATAAAGATTTGAATCCAGTGGTTTCTGGGGAATTCTAGGCAGATGCCAACAGGATGTGCTTAAAAGTTGAACAGCAATAATTAATTTCTTTAAATGTTTTCTAAAACGCATATGGATTCTCCCAGTCCATACTTTGATTTTGTATGTGAGGCTGATAGTTGTAAGTCAAAACAGGGGAGTGGAGTCAGTCAAGATTTTAAATCACTTACATACATGCTCTTTCTCTAAGTTAGCAATAGAGAAAATCTGAAAGTTTATCTTACTTTTCGAGGAAGCATAAGTGGGCATATGGTGAACATTAGTTATCTTAGAAAATAAGCCTGGTCATGGCTGAATATTGCCTCTTTTCTTCTGGAATCAGCTCTGGGCTGATCTGACTTGACGCATGTGTAGGACATGAAAGGAAACAGACCAAAAAATAGCGACGGGAACAACAATGTTTGCTCTCGGTTGTGGGTGGGATTAGGACGATTTTAAGTGCAGTAGTGGAGTTTTAAGTGGTACCCTTCTGATCCTCACATAGAATTCTACCATGCAAACTAAGGCTGTAGAATCATCTGAAGTTCCTTCTGAAAAACAGAACTTAGGAACAATGTTTTCAATGTAGTCTTTTATTGATAAACTTTAGTATCCTCATGTTAAACAAAGAACATGTACTTTCTACTGCTAATAAAATTCTTGTGGTAATGTATGAGGTGGCAATGAAAAAATTTGAGGGGCATATTCAACTAAGGACAATAATCCCCAAATCTGGATTGCCTAGTCCAACGTTTCTCTTGAATGCTATATGCATATTTTCATCTGTCCACTTGTACCAGTGGTTCTTCCAGTTCGATGTCTACTGAACACTGGCTTTTTTCTACAGGAGTGTTCATTCTCAGTGCCAGGAAAAACTGGGTTCCTCTCAGTTTCCCTCTTTTCACCTATTAGACACTATGGATCTTGCACTCATACTACTTCTCTCTTTGCTCTGGCCATTAAGAAATGGAAATCAAGAACTCCCTGGCCGTCCAATGGTTAGAACTCTGCACTTTCATTATTGAGAATCTGGGTTTGATTCTTGGTCAAGGAACTAAGAACCTGCAAGTCTTGCAGTGCAGCCAAAACAAAACACACACAAAAACGCCCAAATACACAAAACCAAAATCAAGCCAAATCTGACTCATATTGAGTAGTTATACAAATCATATAATGTGCATTTTGAGCGCCGATTTTGACTTCACCTTAGTTCTCTTCACCTCTATCTCCCTATGTATTACATATTTTTTCATCTGTTGTTGTAATGTTTCCACCAGTGCAAGGCACTCCTAAATCATTTATACAGACAGAGGAGAATAAATAAATTAGCTATATTTTAAATTGATCTTTTCTTCCTCCTGTTCTTTTCTACACCTTATACCACAATTACTGAGTTTTTCCTTTTCCTCAGCCACTATTTCTGTTCATTCTCTTTTAAAAAATCTCTGAAAACCATTCTTTGTTTTCTTGTTCTACAGCCTTTGCCCTAACCCCAGGTAAGCCACCTGATTGGTCTTCGTTTTTAGACTATTTTAATAAATTTTACACCTCGTAATATGATTATTAATTCCCTGTTAACAAATGTTAAGTATTATGGTTACTTCTTTACTTAAAAACTTTTTATTGACTTTGTATATCCCACTATCTAACATCTAAATTTCTGCCATAATGCACAAGGCTGTTCATTGTCTGGCCCCATATTTCCTTCCAGGCTCTTCCTCTGCCTTCCATAATAAACTTATGCAGCCAATCACGTATAACCCTGCACTGCTAATATTGTCCTGAATGTGTTATTTTTCTCACAATTGCATGTCTTTAGATATGCTATTCCTTTGCCTGGGAAATACAAACTTTTGTACTTTAATCCTTGCCCTCATCCTTCCAAGGAAAGTGAAAGTGAAATTCGCTCAGTTGTGTCTGACTCTTTGCAACCCATGGACTATGCAGTCCATGGAATTCTCTAGGCCAGAATACTGGAGTGGGTAGCCTTTCGCTTCTCCAGGGGCTCTTCCCAATCCAGGGATCAAATTCAGGTCTCAGATTCTTTATCAGCTGAGCCACAAGTAAGGCTCTTCTTCTAGAGCCTAAGCTCAAATGCCACTATTTTCTGGAAACATCCCATCGTTAAGCAGTCATTCTTTTCTCCTTTTGGATAAATTTTTGAATAAACCTTTGAATTAATCTCTACAGCAGCACAAACCACAGAGTATTTTAAGTATTTGTTAACTTGTCTCTTCCTTTTATGAGATCTGAGTTAGTCAATGGTAGAGTCCTTTCAGTCTTTATAATCCCCAGATAAGCCTTGGTGCATTGCTGCACTCAATATGTCAGCACATTTGGAAAACTTAGCAGTGGTCACACGATTGGAGAACATCCATTTTCATTCCAATCCCAAAGAAGGGCAATGCCAAAGAATGTTCAGACTACTGTACGATTGTGCTCGTTTCACATATTTGCAAGGTTATGCTCAAAATCCTTCAAGTTAGGCTTCAACTGTATGTGAACTGAGAACTTTCAGATATACAAGCTGGGTTTAGAGAAGGCAAAAGAGCCAGAGATCAAATTGCCAACATCGCTGGATTATAGAGAAAGCAAGGAAATTCCAGGAAACCATCTACTTCTGCTTCATTGACTATGCTAAAGCCTTTGACTGTGTGGATCATGACAAATTGTAGAACATTTTTTAAGAGTTGGGAATACCAGACCACCTTACCTGGCTCCTGAAAAATCTGTATGTGGGTCAAGAAGCAAGAGTTAGAACCTTACATGGAACAACTGACTGGTTCAAAGTTGGGAAAGGAGTACAACAAGGCTGCATATTGTCACCCTGTTTATTTAACTTATATGCAATGTACATCACGTGAAATGTTAGGCTGGATGAATCACAAGCTGGAATCAAGACTGCAGGGAGAAATATCAACAACTTCAGATATGCAAATGATACAAATCTGTTAAGTAAAGAGGAATTTAAGAGCCTCTTGATAAGGCTGAGAGAGGAGAGCGAAAAAGCTGGCTTAAAACTCAGCATTCAAAAACTAAGATCATGGCATCTGGTCCCATCACTTCATGGCAAATAGAAGGGAAAAAGTAGAAACAGTGACAGATTTTATTTTCTTGGACTCCAAAATCACTGTGGACAGTGACTGTTGCCATCAAATTAAAAGACACTTGCCCCTTGGAAGGAAAGCTATGACAAATCTAGACAGCATATTAACAAGCTAAGACATCACCTTACCAACAGAGATCTGTATAGTCCAAGCCATGGTTTTTCCAATAGTCATGTATGGATGTGAGAGTTGGACCATAAAGAAGGCCAAGTGTCAAAGACTTGATACTTTTGGATTGTGGTACTGGAGAAGACTTTTGAGAGTCCCTTGTACAGCAAGGAGATCAAACCAGTCAATCCTAAAGGAAATCAACCCCAAATATTCATTAGAAGGACTGAGGCTGAAGCTGAAGCTCCAGTACTTTGGCCACATGATGCAAAGAGTAGACTGATGCTGGGAAAGATTCGAGGCAAAAGAAGACAGCAGCAGAGGATGAGATGGCTAGATTTCATTACCCTCTCAATGGACATGAATTTGAGCAAACTCCAGGGTATAGTGAAGAACAGGGAAGTCTGGCATGCTGCAGTTCATGGGGTTGCAAAGAGTCATACACAACTTAAGAGACTGAACAACTAGTCCAGTTATTGACTTTGTTATAAGAAGAGACATGTAGCCACAGTGAGAAGCCCCTGTGGCAAAAGAGGAAGCAACTGGAGAGATTCATCCACCATCCTAAGAATGCCAAGGATTGCTGGGAACCACCAGAAACTGAAAAGGCAAGGAAGTTTCCCTAGAACCCTTGAGAGAACATGGTCCTGTCAACACATTTAGAATTCCAGCTTTCAGAGCTGTGAGATAATACATTTCTGTTGTTTTAAACAGCTGAGTTTGTGGTATTTTACTATAGCAGTCTTTGGAAACTAACACGTTGTTAAAAATTCTCTTTAGGTTAAGTCAGCAGTATTTGTTTCTCTTATTTTCAACTATGCATTCTAACTAATACAAAAAGTCTACATATGTTTGTTATTTGTGTGTTATAAATTAAAAAACTTCTAAACAGGATTACGTTTAGACAAAAATTTTAAATTTTCCTATCTGAATATTACAGGTACCAATTCTAAAAGAAAAAGGAATTAAAACCTCAGAAATTCAGACACACTACACGGCTACTAAAATCCTGAAATGTTCCAAAACAAAGTATTTTGTTGCTCATGGCAACAAATTAGTGAATAGCCAATTAAGGATTGCCTTTAAAACATATCAAAATAGGCTGTCCTTTACGTAAGAGTAAGTCTTTATGTTATGATTGCTTTCTAAGATATATTACATTATGATAAACGATCATGTACATTGTTTTGACAATCAGAGATTTTATGAATGAGAAACTGATTTGCCTGCAGTGGTGAACTGAATTGTGAAAAAGCATTAGCAATGATGATATCATTTAAAATTTGTTTAAGAATTGTGTTACAGCTTTGCTTTCTTTTAATCGGGAGCAAAAAAAAAAGCCGCCAAAAGGCATTTATTTTGTAGTAACAAGCATCTGACAGGTCTCATTAGAAGACCTCACTTGCAAATCCAAAGGTATAGGCTGGTTTATTTCTGCCATATCATGTTTACATGACCTCTCAGCAAGAGTAGAAAGACATCCTACTCGTGTTTTTAACCATGTGAATGGCGGAATGTCACCAACTCTTGCTCTTTGTTTCCAGGTTCTTAGAGTGATGATTCTCACCAGTCTAAGGGAGGGATGTGGGCTAGAACCCTGGGCTTAAGGATTCATGTGTAGGCATGAAATGCTTCCTTGATTTGTAGGAAATAAATCTCAAGGTGAATTATGACAACTTTCCTTCATGCCTGACAAACCAAACCAAAACAAAATCCTAACAGCTCTGATAACCTGTTGAGGAATAAAGGTTCCAAGGTGAAGAAATATTACTATTTCTTGGGCATGGTAAGACTCACATCATTATTTCCAGGAGTTCCTTTGGAACTTGAAAGTAAACGGGTGTCCCATGGGTTGGCTGGCTGCTTGCCAAAGAATTTCCCTGTTTGGCACTTCCATTGATGAACTGAAAGGAGAGCCCTCTGATTTGCTGGCTCTGAAATGTGATGCATTTGCCACCCTGAGACGTATCTGTTCCTCGTGAAGAAACTTGCAGAAACCCAACCTATGTGAGCCTATATAAACCAGAATGCCATCTATTTAATTAAAATATAAAATATAATTGTGAGAAGACCAGACGATTTGGTTTTCTCACGAGCAAAGAGAAATCAAAATGAAACTCCAGATTGTAATGAGAAAGAAGCTAATGCATGAGAGTCAGAAGACAGGAGTCGAACTATGAGACTCAAGTTTGAAAGGCCTTGCTAACCTGAGGCATTCACCTCCTCCAGCAGAGACCCGATGACTCCACCTCCCTCTCCCCTCTCCTGCACCCAGCGGGCTGACTCTGGGACTCTTGCCTTCTAGACTGTGGCACTGAGGACCGCCCACTTCCACTGCTCTATTTCTGATGCCCTCTTCTCCAACCTCTGGTCTGACCATCCCTTCTGAAGGCCTGCTTCCTTCTCTGGATGTTTCAGTGCCACTGGTGAATTAAGCTGCTTTTGACATTTAGTCACCAGCCTGATCTTTAGACTGGAAGAATCTTCTAGTCATCAAGTAACACATTGCTTACCTAGAAATTAATTTTATGTCATATTGTATTTAAAAGATCTCAATACATTCTGGCTGGGAGGAAACCTTGCTTTTGTCCTTTGTACCATCCACAGTCTCTAGGATCCTGAATATGTGTCTACTTCTTCTCCACGGCATACAAGGAAACTAGACGGTGAACATAATGAAAAGGTACTTGAGAATTGAGGGTAAGTCTCACTGATGTGTAACTGGTCCATGGTGAACGTTTGCTGAGTGAATGCCTGTGAGGGATGGGTGCTGTTGTTGACCTTTTTTGAACTTGACTTGCTGTGAAGTAGCAGAGTGCATTGATCCATGGAAGCTTTCCTTCCCATAACTTTCTGATAATCAGGGACTTTTTAATTAACTCAAAACTTTGCTAATGAGTAACCTTTCAAGCTCCTATGTGCCAGTCATATGTAGTTCACAGTGAAGAAGTGCACTGACCCTTTGAATTTGCTATTCCATTTGAATAATTTAGATTGCTTTCTTTTTTTCTAGGCAATTTAGGCAAAAAAGTAAGATGCTGTTCCTGAAAAGATTGGTCATTAATTGCACCTATGAGTCAATAGCACATTTTATCTTGCTGTTTTCCTTTACTAGAGAATTATCTTACTGGTTTCCCTAAAATGTTAGTCCATTAATCGACACATGTATTGAGTGCCTTTTACATGCACGGCATTGCAGTAACTAGAGTGGGTGATACAATTATCACATGTTCTCCACCTTGGGACATCTTCCAAATGAGTTAGAAAGCTGATATCTACATAATAAAAGTTAGCTTTCATTACAAAGCAGTACTGATAAATACAAAAGAGGTGAAAGAGATCTCAAAGACCATAGGAATTTAAACAACCAGCATCCAGTGGGGAGGCTGAAGCATTCTTCAGTACCTTCATAAAAACTTTTTCTAGTCATCTCAACTTTCTCTTCTCATTCATAAAAAGAAAAATCATTTGATTATGGTTAAGGCTATGCTCCTTTCTTGGATGATACATTATAAACTTTTGCACCAAGTATATAATAGCCAACTTCTCTAACTTCACTCTCTGCACAGGGCTTTATATACTAGTGATCCCCAGATTCAGCCTCTAGCGCTGTCTCCCCTTTGACCTTCAGACATCACATTTGACTGTTCACTTGACACCTGCACTTGGTGTACGCCACGCGAGGCATCTCAAAACTAATATAGCCAAATAAGAACTCTAAATTTCTGCTCCGTGTTGTTCTTCGCCACAATCTCAAGCCCCAGGCTTCCTCAGCTCTGTGAATGGTACTGTCATTCAATCAAGAAAAACCTGGAAGTCATCCTTGAGTTCTTTTCCCCCATCACCGTTTCCTCCTTGCCTCTCTACTCTGTCCACAAATCCTCTAGGTTCTAGCTCTAAATATACCTCTTATCTGCTCATTTCTGCCACTCAAACCAAATGATGATCATTTCTTTTTATTTTTTAAACCACTTAATTTTTTTTTTATTGTGTTAAGTATATAAAAGTTACCATTTCAGCCATTTTCAAACGTACAGTTTAGAGGCATCAAGTATACTCACATTATTGTGCAATATCACCATCATCCATCTCCAGAACTTATCCATATTCCCACATTGAATCTCTTATTAGTCAACAATCACTTTCCAGTTCCCCTTCCTACAGCCCCTGGTAACCACCATTCTACTTTCTGTTTCTATGAATTTGACTAGTTCAGGTCAAACCTCATGTAAGTGGAATCGTATATTTGTCCTTTTGTGTCTGGCTTATTTCACTTAGCATAATATCCTCAAGGTTCACCCAGGTCAGAATTTCCCTCCTTTATAAAGCTGAACAAGATTCCATTCTATATATACCACGTTCTGCTTATCCATTCATCCACGCAGGGACACTTGCTTCTGCCTTTTGAATACTGTGAACAATGCTGCTTCTTGCCTGATCTTTGCTGCCTCTCCTTCTCCCTAAAGTCTGTTTGCCTCATAGTAGTCAGAGTGATCTAAAAACGTGGCTCAGATCACATCACTGCTGTGCTTCGTATCTTCCAATGGCTTCCAACTGCACTTAGTGAAATCCGAACACCTCACCACAGTCTTTTGCCTGTCCAAGTACCTCAGTCTCCTTCCCTGCTCACTATTTCCAGTCACAAACCTTCCTGTGATGTTCAGATGGGACAGGCTTCCTTGTCTAAGGGTGTTCACCCATGCTGTCCCTCTGCATGGTATGCTCAGCCCCTCTCACCTACATCTTTGCTGTCTGTCACCTTCTTTGGGCACATAATCTAAAGTGCCCCCTTTCCCAACCACATTGCTTTCTCTTACATCTCCCTCTTCTCTTTTCTCTATAGCTATCACTATTGAAAATTAACATATTCAGTTATTGGTTTATTTTGCCATTTTCTGACTCCCATTTTAGCTCATTATTAACCAGGGGATTTTTGTAGAAACTAATGCCTGTGGCTGGCAATTTTTATTCTGGCCAGCCCCAAATTAATTTTGTGATTTTACTAACACTTTGCAGGTTATTACATTCGATAGTTAGTTACACCTGACACACCTGCAAAGTCTTTTGATTTTTGTGAAATGTTGTCTTCAAGCCCCTCGTTGTAGAAGCATGGACTACATGCTTGAGTTTCATTTTCGTGAGTTTCATTTTCTGGATCAGAATCAATCATGAAAGTGGTTTTTTTTGTTTGGTTTTTTTTTTTTTTTTGGTCTTTTTGTTAGACTAATATTCACACTGTCTGAATCAGAACTATATTCTGAAGAACTTCCATCTTCTGAGACACTAGACAGGAGTCCCTAACCTCGGGAATCTAATGCCTGATGATCAGAAGTGGAGCTGATGTAATAATAATAGAAATAAGTACACAATAAATGTAATGTGCTTGAATCATCCCCAGACCATCCCTACCTCCCCACTGCCCCCCGCTGCCCGGTCCATGGGAAAATTGTCTTCCATGAAACCGGTCCCTGGTGCCAAAAAGTTTGGGGACTGCTGCACTAGTGTATGGATTTCCCTGGTAGCTCAGTGGTGAAAGACTCCACCAGCCAAAGCAGGAGTCACAGGAGATGCTGGTTCGATCCCCGGGTCAGGAAGATCCCCTGAAGGAGGAAATGGCAACCCACTCCAGTATTCTTGCCTGGAGAATCTCACGAACAGAGGAGCCTGGCAGGCTATAGTCCATGGGGTTGCAAAGAGTTGGACATGAGTATATATATATGTTGCTTGGACAGTCAGAGAAAGTTATCTGCATAAAACTCACCAAAAATCTTCACTCAAAATTTCACAATGAATTATTTTTGAAAATTTTATGTTTATAATATACACAAAGTCTGGGAAAAAAACCTAATGAAGCAAAATGTGAATGATGACAACAATCATAAGTTGTATAATGAACCGTGATCAATTTAAGCTTTAACAACTTTGCTCAGTGATGTTAATTGCATTATTCTCTAAAAACGTATTGATACAGCTCTGATCAATAATGTTTGGGTTACAAAAGACATATTAATACATCTCTCATCAATAATGTGTTTGTATGTGCTACTACTGACCTGTGGATAGGATAATGACCAGTGTGACTAAATGAATTGAAAAGGTGAATGATTACAGAGTCAGTTGTCTGCTTCTTTTTATGCTTCTGTGGTATGAAAAGTAAAAGTGTTAGTCACTCAGTCTTGTCTGACTCTTTGCAACCCCTTGGAATATAGCCTGCCAGGCTCTTCTGTCCATGCGATTTTCCAGGCAAGAATACTGGAGTGTGTAGCCATTTCCTTCTCCAGGGGATCTTCCTAACCCAGGAATCGAACCCAGGTCTCCTGCACTGCAGACAGATTCTTCACCATCTGAGCCACAAGAGAGGCCCTTCTGTGGTGTGATATGTTAATTTTCCAAATGCAGTACCTGGGTGTTTGATAAGGGGCATGTCATATACTTCATTACTGGATGCTTTCTGTGATTACCATGCCTAGTTTACAACAGTATGTTACTGCCAGACTGAGACCAAATATCTGAAAAGTGAATATGCCCCTTGGAAGTACTTAAGACATAACAGATCAATATATTTGGAAGGACATGTCAAAATCAGTATGTAATTTGTATGAAATGACTATGGACACTCATAGGTGATACCTATTGATCCTTGCTGTTATTGATCACATACTGCTGTCAGGGGAAAAAAACTGTGCACACACTTTTAAACTGTGTATATTTATTTACACGTATTGTAAAATATTGAAGACTATTGGTAAAATTAGTAAAACATATTAAATATTAGTACAATTAGGGTTTTTAATAATAAAAAAATAGTTTCTGATGTACTTTTCCTACGTATTCTCTGGGATGGATGCCTCCCACTCTTGAGTCCACTGGCCTAATCATGGGCCATGACTTGTGCCAATAGCAAAACGCTCCTCACTGTCACTGATTAACCTTCTGTCAATATCCTTTGAAGGATAGATTGGTTTGGATGCTGGTCTCTCTCCTTGAAAAACAGGAAGAACCCTCTCTGGTCTCTGGAATGCTCTACTATTTTGTCGCTGTTGTTGTTGAGCACAGTTATTAATATCACAGACTTAATTTTCTTCATACCCTCCTGCTGGATATAACAGCCATTGCTTTCTTTTCTTAAATCGAAGGAGGCTTGGTTTTCTTTTGTTTCAATTGATCAATGGTTGATTTATAATACTGTTTAAGTTTCAGAGGTTGGTTTTTCCAGTATGACGCTAGGCAAGGTTTTTATAGTCTATCCATTGTTCAGATATACTGCCACTGGAGGATGCTCAGCTCATACTTTGTCATACTTATAATTTATGTAGAGAAATCTGGCCTTCAGAATAAAAACGCCTTATATTGAAGAGATTAGTTGAAAGACACATACGTATTTCACCCACTGTTTATAAAATTTATTCTAATAAATACGATTAGCTTCATTAAAGAAACAGAGGAGTATAAAGGCCAACTTTTTTATTGAATTGTACTGTAAGTTGCCAGTGGGGACATTTGGAGTAGCAATTATCATTTGCTCAATGAATTGATTTTCCAATTATGTTCTTTTAAAATTAAGAGAAAAAGTCATATTCTTTACCTCACAGCATTAGAATTATTACTCTATGTGCAGATTGTCTGAATAGTTGCCACCAAATTGAAAATTTCATTTTTCCATGAGCTTTTGGAAGTGAGTCTTGCCATTTCAAGTAGAGGAAGAGAAGAATAAGCAAAGTTTCCTTCATGGGAGGCCAGGTCTGTTCTTGGCTCTGTCTCTTGTTAGTGTGTGATCTCCAGCAGGTCACCAAACTCTCTAGTATGGCTGTAGTTTTATCCATTGAATAGACACAGTAATTACTGTTCCCTTACCCATTTTCAGGAGGTGCCTTTGCTCTGTAGGAAGATGCATGGAAATGACTGTAGAAAGGGAGATTTTACCATACAAAATGGCTCACTTGTGAAGAATCACTATGCAAATTAATTTCATGTTTTAAAACAGAATGTTATTTATTTGACTGCTCTGGGTCTTTGTTGCTGCATGGGCTTTTCTCTGGTTTTGGTGAGAGGTGGTTATGGTGCACGAGCTTCTCATTGCAGCGGCTTCTCTTGTGGAGCACAGACTCTAGAGTGCTCGGGTTTCAGAAGCTGCAGCACGTGGGCTCAGGAGCCGCGGCTCCCAGGCTCTAGAGCGCAGGCTCAGTAGTTGTGGCACAAGGGCTTAGTTGCCCAGAAGGAATGTGGGATCTTCCCAGATCAGGGATGGGACCCACGTCTCCTGCACTGGCAGGTGGATTCTTTACCATGGAGCCACCAGGGAAGCCCAAATTGCACATTTTAAAGGCTCATTTTCTTTGTTTTATCTATTATATTATCTAGCCATATTTTCAAATGAATGTTATTTTCAAATAAGAGATTTATAGAAAAATTGTGAAGATAGTAGAGCGTCCTTGCATCCCACATTGTTTCCCCTTTTATCAACATTTATGATTAGTAATTTTTACATATTTTTAATCACTAAAATTAATATTCTCTATCCTCAAGGTCCCCAAAATGGGGGATGCCCTGCTTCCTTTTCTGTGATCTCACTTTAATGGGAAACAGTGTATTTGTTGTAAATAACAGTATTTTTGCTTATGGCATTTTTTGCCTCCAAACAACAGAAAAGACTAGCTCAACTGGCTTAAAGAGTAAAGAAAATTTATTAGCTGAGGTAACAGGAGATGTGGCAGTTTCAAGATAAGTAGAGGGACTCAGTGACATCATCAGAGTCAGGTTTTTTCCATTTTTCTGCCTCCTCATCCTCAGGGAGTTGGCTTGTCTGCGATCTAGCATTACTCCTGGTTGCCAGATGGCCATAGCTATGCACCCCATCCAGATACAACCAGCAGAAGAGGGACCATTTCTTTCTCTGTGATTTTGGATAGCAAGGCAGGCCTCTTCCAGAAGCCCTTCAGCAGACTTTCTCTCAATTGTTTTTAGTCCAAATGCATCATATGCCTATGCCTATACCAGTCACTGGTAAGAGAAGGGAGGTGCCACGAGTGGCTTAGAGCAACCGTGATGTGCCTCTAGGGGTTGGGGTTGAGGTTCTCTTCCTCTGAAAGTATACAGCCATCTAGGGGACAGTGGACATCTGAGCAAAAGTAATGCTGGGATAGAAAGGAGGTGTGGTGGTGGTTGTGGTGATTGGCTGGTGGGTAGGCAATTAACAAAGGCAACTACAACAGATAATACTAGCATTATAAAAGTGAGTGGAAGAAATTTAAATAGTAAAATAATGACAACTTACTATTTATGACAAACCAGGTGTTATTTTAAGATAGAAATGGGATTCTGTAAATAATACCAAGACCTTTTCTAACATGCTTTGAAATAATGGAAAATTTGAGGACCTAATATGGTTATTAGGGGCCTTAAAAACTTGCAGAGCTGGCTATTTCACAGATTCTGGGACAATATATGCCAGATAAATATTTGTTGAGTTATGTTGCAAGAATATTTTGTCCAAATATGAAACAAGATGTAATTTTTGCTTCTTTTGCTTGAATATAATTTATTCTTCTAAATTTTGACATTAAACAACATAGATATGTTTCAAGTATAGCGAATATTATAAGTTAGTATATTAATATTTTATAAATAATAAATTCAGTTCAGTTCAGTTCAATTGCTCAGTCATGTCCAACTCTTTGCGACCCCATGGACTGCAGCACGCCTTCCCTGTCCATCACCAACTCCCAGAATCTACTCAAACTCGTGTTAGTTGAGTCAGTGATGCCATCCATCCAACCATTTCATCCTTGGTTGTCCCTTGTCCTCCCACCTTCAATCTTTCCCAACATCAGGGTCTTTTCCAAGGAGTCAGTTCTTCGCATCAGGTGGCCAAAGTATCGGAGTTTCAGCTTCAACATCAGTCCTTCCAATGAATATTCAGGACTGATTTCCTTTAGGATAGACTGGTTGGATCTCCTTGCTCTCCAAGGGACTCTCAAGAGTCTTCTCACAGTTCAAAAGCATCAGTTCTTCAGTGCTCAGCTTTCTTCATAGTCCAACTCACATCTATACATAACTACTGGAAAAACCATAGCTTTGACTAGATGGACCTTTGTTGGCAAAGTAATATCTCTGTTTAATATGCTGTCTAGGTTGGTCATAACTTTTCTTCCAAGGAGCAAGTGTCTTTTAATTTCATGGCTGCAGTCACCATCTGCAGTGATTTTGGAGCCCAAGAAAATAAAGTCTGCCACTGTTTCCAGTGTTTCCCCATCTATTTGCCATGAAGTGATGGGACCGGACGCCATGATCTAAGTTCTGTGAATGTTGAGTTTTAAGCCAACTTTTTCACTTTCCTCAAGAGGCTCTTTAGTTCTTTGCTTTATGCCATAAGTGTGGTGTCATCTTCATATCTGGGGTTATTGATATTTCTCCCGGCAATCTTGTTTCAAGCTTGTGCCTCATCCAGCCCAGCATTTCTCATGATGTACTCTGCATATAAGTTAAAACAAGCAGGGTGACAATATACAGCCTTGACATACTTCTTTTCCTATCTGGAATCATTCTGTTGTTCCATGTCCAGTTCTAACTGTTGCTTCCTGACCTGCATATAGGTTTCTCAAGAGGCAGGTCAGGTGGTCTGGTATTCCCATCTCTTTAAGAATTTTCCATAGTTTGTTGTGATCCACACAGTAAAAGGATTTGGCATAATCAATAAAGCAGATGTTTTTCTGCAACTCTCTTGCTTTCTTGATGATCCAGTGGATGTTAGAAATTTGACCTTTGGTTCCTCTACCTTTTCTAAAACCAGCTTGAACATCTGGAAATTCACAGTTCACATACTGTTGAAGCCTGGCTTGGAGAATTTTGAGCATTACTGGATTAGTGTGTAAGATGAGTGCAATTGTGCAGTAGTTTGAACATTCTTTGGCATTACCTTTTTGGGATTGGAATGAAAACTGACCTTTTGCAGTCCTGTGGCCACTGCTGAGTTTTCCAAATTTGCTGGCATATTGAGTGTGGCACTTTCATAGCATCATCTTTTAGGACTTCAAAAAGCTCAGCTGGAATTCCATTACCTCCACTAGGCTTTGTTCGTAGTGATGCTTCCTAAGGCCCACTTGACTTCACATTCTAGGATGTCTGGCTCTAGGTGAATGATCACACCATTGTGATTATCTGGGTCATGAAGCTCTTTTCTGTATAGTTCTTCTGTGTATTCTTGCAACCTCTTCTTAATATCTTCTGCTTCTGTTAGGTCCATATCATTTTTGTCCTTTATTGAGCCCATCTTTGCATGAAATGCTCCCTTGGTATCTCTGATTTTCTTGAAGAGATTTCTAATTTTTCCCATTCTATTATTTTCCTCTTTCTTTGCACTGATCATTGAGGAAGGCTTTCTTATCTCTCCTTGCTATTCTTTGGAACTCTGCATTCAAATGGGTTTATCTTTCCTTTTTTCCTTTGCTTTTTGCTTTTCTTCTTTTCCGAGCTATTTGTAAGGCCTCCTCAGACAGCCATTTTGCTCTTTTGCATTTCTTGATCTTGGGGATGGTCTTGATCTCTGTCTCCTGTACAATGTCATGAACCTCTGGTCCATAGTTCATCAGCATTGTATCAGATCTGGTCCCTTAAATCTATTTCTCACTTCCACTGTATAATCTTAAGGGATTTGATTTAGGTCATCCCTGAATGGTCTAGTGGTTTTCCCCACTTTCTTCAATTTAAGAGCACGGCCCCACCCATCAGAACAAGATGCAGTTTCCCCCTCAGTCAGTCTCTCCCATCAGGAAGCTTCCATAAGCCTCTTACCCTTCTCCATCAGAGGGCAGACAGACTGAAAACCACAATCACAAAAAACTAACCAATCTGATCACATGGACCACAGCCTTGTCTAACTCAATGAAACTATGAGCCACGCTGTGTAGGGCCACACAAGATGGACGGGTCATGGTGGAGAGTTCTGACAAAATGTGTCCCACTGCAGAAGGGAAATTGCATATTGAAATAGCTCGACTAAAATAATAAATTGACTCAGGAAAAGGCTTAACCTATACACTGTCAAAACATTTCCAACATTTGAAGAAGAAACTGATTTAAAATTATCTATTTTAAAATCTTTACATTTATTTGCTTTTGTTGTTTACTGAGGTATAATTTACACAGCCCACTCTTTGTTGGTGCAGAGGTCTATGAATTTCGAAAAATGTGTCTAGTGTGCAACCATCAGGAGTATTTGTTACATTCCCAAAGTTCTTCATGCCCCTTTGTAGTTAATTTCCTCCCCTCTAATCCCTGGCAATCAGTGCTTTGATTCCTGTACCTACAGATTTGACTTTTCCAGAATATTCTAAAAAATGGAATATACTGTATATAGTCTTTTAAGTCTGGCTTCTTTTACTCGGCACTACTCTTTTGAAAATTCTTTGTGTGGTGAGTATCTGTTGTTGGTGCCTTTATATTGCTGCTTAGTATTCCACTGCATGGATGGACCACTGTGTACACTGTGTAGAGTCCACCCAAACAGCAATAAAAAGGAACATTTGGCTTGTTGCTAGCTTTTGGCAATTATAAATTACTATAACTGTGGAGAGGTTTTTATGAAAACTCTTCATTTCTCTTGAGTAAACTGCTGGGTTATTTGCTATTTATTTAAGGTTTTAAGAAACTGCCAAATTGTTGGCAGTTTGGCTATACCATTTTGCATAATAGACTTTCAATCACTCCACATCTTCCCTTAACATTTGGTAATGTCAGTTTTTTATTTGAGCTATTGTCATAGTTGTATAGTGGTATCTTATTGTGCTGTCATTTGTATTTTACTAATGATTAATGAAGCAAAATATCTTTTTATGTGTTCACATGGCATATTTCTTCACTGGTTAAATGACTGTTCAAATCTTTTCCCAATTATTTTTTGATTTTTATTTAGTTTTCAGTTTTAGAAATATTCTCAATACAAGTTTTTATTGTGTGTTATTGCTGTTGTTCAGTCTCCAAGTCCTGTTTGACTTTGCAACCCCATGGACTGTAGCACACCAGGCTTCCTTGTCCTTCACTATCTCCTAGGGTTTGCTCAGATTCATACCCATTGAGTCAGTGATGCTATCTCACCATCTCACCCTCTGATGCCCTCTTCTCCTTTTGCCTCCCATCGTTCCCAGCATCAGAGTCTTTTTCCAGTGAGTCAGCTCTTTACATCACGTGGCCAAAGTATTAGAGCTTCAGCCTCAGCACCAGTCCTTCCAATGATCTGACTTCAATGAGTTGCAAACCTAGATCAATTTTAGGTGATAATCAGATCAAGCCATTTCAGGACAGTTCGTATCAGTCTTCGTGTCTTCAATAAGATGTGCTGCCAGATTGAAGGCAATGCAAATTCATCTGAAATTTTCAGATTCAGTTAATAAAGGTATCTAGATTATCTTTAGACCACACAACCTGTGTTTGCTAAAATGAGCCCGTTGCTCAGTTGTGTCTGACATTTGTGACCCCAGGGACTGCAGCCCATCAGGCTCCTATGTTCATGGGATTATCCAGGCAAGAATACTGGAGTCGGTTGTCATTTCCTACTCCAGGGGATCTTCCCAACCCAGGGATTGAACCCCGGTCTCCTGCACTGCAGGTGGATTCTAAGTAAACAAAAACTTCTACAAGAAACACAGCTCAACTGGTTAACCCCTCTGTTTATGGACACAGGAGCACTTCTTTACCTAGCAGGGGTGTTGTGAAGCACAGTTAATTATTTGCAAAATGGTCCCAAGCTCCCAGATAAAAGGAAACACACTTCCCATGCCCAGTGTTACTGTTACAGTGTCCTCTGCTGCCAAGGAGAATCTGATGCAGAACCTGCCTCAAGCATCTAAGACTGGCATGTGATCACAGAGGGAAGCCTCCATGCTTGTTCATTTGTTGGAAAACTGTTCAGCTTGCCTGTGATATAATGAGGTCAAAGTTTAAGGGTGGGTGCACTGGCCAAAGTCAGGTCTTTTACAGAACTGCACCCAACAGTGTCAGGAGCATCAAGCAGAAAGAGAATCCAGGAACTAGTATTCATTTCCCCCAATTCCGTTTTGCTTTGCTGTTTTCAGTTTTTCAACGATCACATTCAAATAGCATTTTATGCTCTCTTTTACTGAATTAACAATAGCCCAGAGAAGGTATTTCAATCCCCAAAGAAACCTTTTCTATTATGACAAACCTTCGGGGCTCATCTGGAGCACTGCTGATAGGGGCCTTCAATCAGACCTGGAAGCCCTAGCTAGTTCCTGTGCTGTGTTGTCTCCAGAGTTGTATTTATGGCCAAGGCTATGGTCACTATCAAAAGAATCATGGGCTCAGAGTTCCTCTAGAGAAGAGGAATGTTAAGTGAGACATGTGTCTGCAAAAACAATCAACTAAGCATATCCCCACTGCCTCTCCCTTAACTTTAGGAAAAAATGGCTTTTAAAAAATGAGTTTTAGAAAAACAATAATAAACCAAGCTATTTACCTTATACTGACATTGATGTTAACAGAAAACGCACAGTTTTTTAATGGTGCATTTCGTTTATTAGATGGATCCTTCTATGGTAGTGATATTATTAATAACTATATAATGTACAATAAAACTATGAGATATGATACTAGTTTTGTTAGAGCACTGATGTATGACGTATTACATAATAATCTTATTTAATCCTTACAATAGTTTTATGTGATAGTTATTATGTCAATTTTACAACTGAAGAAATTGAAGACTTTAGGCTCATTATTTAAGTGGGGGAGCAGGGATCCCAGTCTGTCACCAAGTTGAGTGTAAGTCACCAGGTTCTACTGGATACAGCTATAGAATATGATATACTAATCATTACTGGTGATGATCAGAAAAATCCATGAATTACTATCGGTTTAAACATTATCCTTACAGGAACAGAAGATAGTAAACATAACATCTGTGGATTTTTTTAATGGAAGGAGAAATCAAATGAATATGTAAATCAGCCAGGGGGGAAAATAACCTACAACCATTTCCAAAATCATTTTTAGCAGCAAATCCTTAAGCTACATGGCAATGTATAGAAACTGAATGCTGTGCTTTCACTGCTGGGACCAGGGTCTAACCAGTGGTTGGGGAACTAAGATTCCCCCAAGCTACACAGCCAAAAAACCCAAGAAACTGCCACGAAATGATAAGGATTTTAGGTTACTTAAGTACAAATGAAATGAGAGGTATTTCTGTCAAAGCAACAGCTGATTTCTACTACAGAGATCAGACAATCAGTAACAGAGCAAAAACGGTAAGGTTCAGAATGTTCATTCAAAAGTATACAATGATCTTTTATTTTGTAAACAGTAAATGTAACTTAGGTATTGGAAGCTCTTTCTGGAATAAATGATTAACATCATGGTGACAATGATGGTGGACAGGTTAGGAAGGAAGGATTCTAGTCCTGCCTCCAATTAGCTAGCTCTGTCACCTTGGATGAGTCATGTGACCTCTCCCGACGCCAGCTTTCTCACTTGTACAATGAGGTCTCTGGTCTCTTCTAATTCTAAAATTCTGAGTCTCTGAGTCAAACTCATCTCTTCTTTGCTTAATGGCTCAATTTTCCTTTTCGCACACCTCTTAGGGAACCGATTGAAAATGCAATTCAATTCTCACATGGGCTTCTTTGCTCACCCACGCCTCCAAGTTGCTGCTGCTGTTTTTAACCCCTTTGTCATTGGGAAACACTTTCAAGGATAGTGGGAAGCAAGTAAGATGAAAATAATTTACCAAAAGACTGAGTTTTACATTGACATGCAATGCACTTATGTCCATTTTGCCATCTTTCTCGCTGTTCTGCTTTTTGATTACCCTCTGTTAGGCTGAATTGCTTTTCTTTTTTTTTCATTTACCACAAAATGCTTTTTAAAAATTGTAACTTGGAAAACCAAGATGGATTCTTCTATTCAAATTAGCAAGCAACAAAATATTTTTAGCTTTTTACCTACTAATTTTCTGTGTGCAATGATTGTCATTATTTTAGCTGACAGAATTAATGAGCTGATTCAATTAAAAGGTTTTAGGAACATTATTTATGGCTTAATGGTAAGTATATTAACAAAAACTGCATTACCATGTAAAGCATACCCATCTCTTTCACCTTTGAAAATATTTCAACACTTCTCTCTGGAAGCATATTTTAAAACAAATATAACAAATATATAATGGCTACTTTCTAAAAATGCACTGCACTAAGTAGGGAATTGAAATCCAGAAGATATTAAGACCATGAAAGAGAAGGAAGGCCTGTTCTGCAGCTGATCTTGAAACCCCAGCTTGCATTTACTGGGGAAAACAAACAATAAAAATAAAAATCTAAGGAGTATGTGAGACCATATAATACAAGACAATCCTCAAATCTCAAGATCCTTATGGACAGCCCAAACTGTAGAGACCCAATGTTTCTCTTCAATAATGTCATGTAACTTGTAAGTGTTTACTTTACTGAGCAATAATTATCTGTGGCCTTCTAAAGTGTTTATCTTGAGTTTTTAAATCATATTCCTATTGAAATATTTTGCTTATATGAATTGCTAAACAGATCGCAGCCATGGACAGATGTTACTAATACTTCACTTGATGTTATAGAACCAATGAAAAATGTTACTGGCCCATGAACAAGATTATGAGTTCTGTTCCAAATGCTTAGAATTTATTTATATTTGCACTAAACATGAATAGCTTAGGGCGGGAATAGAAAATATGTGGCATCTATGTGATCACTACCCACTCCAAAGACTAGTGCCCAGAATTGATCACAGCTTTATTTCCCATTGAGCTGGACTCAGCCTCAGAACCCTTCTCAACAGTAGTGAATGCAGCTACCACAGCATATAGAAAATTATTTGCTGCCCAAAGTCTAGAAGTAAAATATCTTACTAAAAGCCCCACAGGTTTGCCTCTTTCCTTTTTATACTATAATTGTCTTTTCTGAAATTTTCAAATCTTTTGCTTTTATTTTGCCAAGTAGTGATTTGTGCACTGTGGCCGAGCTCCCGGGAAGCCCAAGTAATGATTTATTTTCCCCCAAATGAGCATTTACTGCATATTTCTGAATTCCCCACAACACCTGAGACAGTTCTAAACACACACTTGTTGTTGTTGCTGTTTAGTCACTAAGTCTGACTCTTGTGACCCCATGGACTATAGCCTGCCAAACATACATCAGGGACTCAATAAAGATTCATGTCTTCAAGACCCTAAATGCTAAAAATATAAGATGGAAACATCCCACAGAGCCAAAGAGGATCCAGTCTCAGCGATATCCGTCCTGAGTGTCAGTTCTCTCTGGAGACACTCATGGAAGGAATCACATACCAAAATGGCCCCAGTGAATTAAGTCCTGGGAAACCAGCAGAGCACAGAAGAAATGTGAGAATTCCAGCTCCTTCTGTGTCATAAGTCTCCAAAGTATGCGGAAATATGCCAAATGTCTCTGGCTTTCAGATGATAACATACTCTGAATTAATGACTAACAGGGAAACACCCCCTGAGCAGTTCATGGACAGTGTCTCTCCCACATCAGATCCTGTTGGCCAACGACCAGTGAACCCGTCTCTCCTGAGCCAGCAGACACTTCTATGGCCAGGAAGCACTTTGTCACCGGCTCAGCAGTATAAAAGCGAGCAATGGAAAGCACCATTTTTTTGCAGTTAATCTAATAATTCCACTAAATATTCCCAAATCTGTGTACAAAACATAGTTGCCTTGACTTGATTTTAGGGGAAACTTCCTTAAATAGAAATGTAAAGATAAAGCTAAGCCTTAATAAGCCTTAAAAAAAAAAAAGAAACAAAAATTTTAAATGTTTGAGTTAATTTAGCAATATATTGTATAAACAATAATGTACAAAGGCTAATTTTAAGGCAAACACAATGAAAGTACAGGAATTCCTCTTACAACTAAGTGTATTTGTGGCTGCTAAGTTGCTTTAGTCATATCCAATTCTTTGTGACCCTATGGATTGTAGCCCACCAGGCTCCTCTGTCCATGGATTCTCCAGGCAAGGATACTGGAGTGGGTAGCCATTTCCTTCTCGGGGGATCTTCCCAACCCAGGGATCAAACTGTGTCTCCTCCATTGGCAGAGGATTCTTGACCCTCTGAGCCACCAGGGAAGCCTTTATAACTAAGTATGCATCCTCAAAGACTCTGGTGGATGAAACTGCCATATTTGAGATTTTGAGGGTTTCTAAAGTAATTAATTCTCCCCAAAGTAATTAATTTACATCAAAATATATGATGTGTTTCTCTGATTCCAATAAATACACCTAGTTTTCAGCTGAAGAAAATGAAAAGTTAAAATAAAAAGGCTCCAATTATTCCTTTAATGCAAGTGAGTAAGAGCATATTTAATCTAAGCTTAACAGTCATTCATTTGTGCATTCAACATTTATTGAACACCTGCTCTGTGCCAGGAGCTCTGTTAGCTATTGGGTCATAGAGCAGTGAACAAGATAAATATAGTTCCTACTCTATGGAGCTTACAATCGAGTCAGAAAATCTCGCCAATGAACAACTAGAGAGACAAGTACGTCAACAACTGAGATAAATGTGGCGCAATCAAATAAAAGGTGCTTACAACTTTCGGTTTACTTACAAAACTATGGTTTCCTGCAGAGGTCATTGGGACTATACAAATTTTGATTTTTCCCTATAAAAGAAATTTCAGTTAAAATTAAAAAACAGTCCACTTTACATACACTCAATTGTAATTTCTGACTGTATCTGTGTTGAATATTAAAAATGACACTTTTTTTTAAAAGAAAAAAAGTGCTAGCTATTCTATAACTACCTTTAACAGGCTGTTTTCAGGGAAATTCATGACTGCTTTAGGTTAATGGCCGGTGGCTTCATGTTCAGGCCTCAATTAAACTCTGAACTTCCATTGTTATTACTTAATTGACTTGGTTATATTTCATGTCATCATTTCAAAATGACCTTCCTTTTAAAAATAAAAATTACCTGACAGGGAAGCATTGTGGCAGCCATCCCACACTGTCTTTATGTATGGTTGGGCCTAGAATTTACTCAGTTTATCTACCACTAGGGTACTTCTCATCATCCTTGCTTATGACATGAGACAGCTCCAAGTAAATGCAAGTGGTGAGGGGAAAAGAGATGAAACACGAAATCTATCTGCTACCATGACTGTTATTAAGATGCCAACTAAATCCACTGATATCCACTTTAATTCTAATCAGGAGTTAGTCTTAAACACCTTGCATATCATGATTAAATGCTGTCAAGTTATGCTCCTTTGAAAGCAGGATTATGTGCACCTTTTCCTTCCATTACAAGTGCCTCCAAAGGTTTAGTTGTGCCAGTTAACTAGATGGAAACGTAAATCCCCTTTACTTGTACATGAGACAACAATAAGAACAAGTTGGATTGCTTTAACTAATGAGTGGGATTTTATATAAAGTAGGTATGACGCCAAGATGGAACTCTGCTAGACTGACTGAAGCAAATTAAAGCATCAAATGAGTCTTTCCTCCTCCCCTGCATTGTGGAAAAGTTTTAAAAGTCTTTTGAAGTACTTTGATCAAGCTTTGAAATCATTTTAGTGGATGACTATTGTATGAAAACCGTAATTTATAGTTCTTGACCTAAGCAGCTCTTTGTCTCACAGCCATGTTCAAAACAATAGCAGGAAAGTGAAAAACACAAGGGGAACGCAAGCTGTTCTGGTTATTATTTAATTCATAATTCCATCTTCCTTAATCTTTGCAATCCAGGCATGTTCTTAATAAAACATCTTCAGACCATTTTTACTATATATAGGAAGGTTAGTTTGGCATAATACAATTAGAGGGTCTGAACTCTGTCACTGGGACCTTTCCTTAACCTGAGGGTGACCTACCAGGCAGGTCCAGAAAGGATCTCGCTATAAATGGTGACACTGCAGGCAAACTCCTGTTGTTTGCCTTTTAATTTCCTCTCTAGTTAAGCTGGCTTTGTTCCTTGACCTTAATTGAGAAGGTGCCAGCTGGGAGATTTTCACCTCCCATCCTATTCACAAAATAGTTATAGTTAGGAGGCAATTTGCTCCCAGCAGATCACACAGAAAATGGCAAGCTTCCTCCAAGATGAACGAGCTAGGCCGTGATTCTCTAATTGAATCACAGAGACATTTTACTATTTTAATTAGTAATTTTAATCAGCTAAACATCACCATTCAGCCTGAAAATATCAGTAAACCTCACATGTTCTTTGGACTCTTTTTGCCAAAATAGTTACGGACAGACTAACCCTCAGGCTCTCTTTGACCCTGTAAATATCTTAGTTACAGGTTTTACGATCTTCAGGTGCCACAGATGCCTGTGAACACTGGGTACACAGAGGAGCCTTCGGTGTGCTTTTCCCCAGAGGGTTTAGGCCCATTGTTCTTCCCTAACCTGGACTCTGAAAATACATGGATCAGGATTCAGATGGGCTGCATTTCAGTCCTGGGATCATTTTCCAGAGAGAAAAAGAACCAATGGACAGTGCTGTTGCTGATGTTCAGTCGCTCAGTCATGTATGACTTTTGCGACCCCATGAATCGCAGCACGCCAGCCTTCCGTGTCCTTCATTATCTCCCAGAGTTTGCTCAAACTAACGCCTACTGAGTCACTGATGCCATCCAGTCTCTCATCCTCTGTCGTCCCCTTCTCTCCTGCCCTCAATCTTTCCAGCATCATAGTCTTTTTCAATGAGTTGTAATGAGTAAGTGCCGAATGTGTGTCCACATGGGAAGAAACTGCAAAGGCTGGAGAAGGGGAGATGACAGGGAAGAGGAAGGAACTGGAGGCCAGCACATGAAAGATTTAATTCAACTGAAACTGCAGGTCTGTAAAGGGGGTGTGTGTGTGTCGGGGGCACTGGTGAGAAACAGCAGACATCTCGGGTATCTTGGTTCCAGAGAGGAAAGGAAACACTGGGTGTAGCTCCTCAGGGAGGGCGCGTGAATTAACTGTTCACTTGGGCACTGTGCGTTAATTAGTGAGGCCCACCGGGGCCCATTTAGTGGATGACCTCATCCAGGGCGCTAAGCAATCCCCTGGTGGCTTTAATGAGTGAGTGCACCCCTCAAAGACTTGACAACTTATCTTTTCCAGAGTGGAATTAACCCTTGCCAATAATGAGCAGCTACACACCTATGCTTAAAGGAAAATGATGTCCCCTGGAGAGCCAGTTTTCTACTCTGCACCCGAGCCTCTCTTTTATATATGATTTAGGAGTGTTTAGATGAGTTAACAGAGAAGGCAGTGGCAGCCCACTCCAGTACTCTTGCCTGGAAAATCCCATGGCCGGAGGAGCCTGGTGGGCTGCAGTCCCTGGAGTCGCTAAGAGTCAGACACGACTGAGCGACTTCCTTTCACTTTTCACTTTCATGCATTGGAGAAGGAAACGGCAACCCACTCCAGTGTTCTTGCCTGGAGAATCCCAGGGACGGCGGAGCCTGGTGGGCTGCCATCTATGGGGTCGCACAGAGTTGGACACGACTGAAGTGACTTAGCAGCAGCAGCAGATGAGTTAACAGATACTTTGCCCAAAGCAAATTAAAAAAAAAAAAAAGGAGAAGTCTCATTGTTTTTTGTTTGTTTGGGGTAGAAATGGGGTGGGACCAAGTCTGTGAAGTAGCCTGCAATCAGCTTTGCTCTGAACTCATCCCTCTGAGAGCTTCTAACGAACAGTGTCTCTTGTTTGTTTGTGAGAGCAGATGCTTGGCAGGTCTACATATGCCAGAGAGAACATCATTGAGTTTTATGTTTGTACACACACTCCTGCTTTCTGACTTGGCTTAATTCATCAACACGGTTTGCAGAGATCTCCATAAAGTAGGATTTGACTTTAACGTTAATGTTCTAATGTTAAGAGAAGAAAAAAAAAATCACTATATGTCTACTCTTTAGGGGTGATGTTTACACTAAATTAAAAAAATACAAACAAGTAAACAACACACCTAGAAATATTAATAGCACAGATAAGTATGTCTTACATAAAAGGACAAGGAGGATTTCAGCTTCTAATCTAGGAACATCAGTCCCCACAACACCACTCCTCCAATGTCTGCTGAAAAGTAATGCACATTATAATCACATTAGTTTTTATGTTATATAAAGCTTAGTTTTAAATAACTTTGTAACTTTATCATGGTATGTACAGTCTACTGCTGGTTTCTTTCCCACTTTTCAGGGCCAGATTTAAAAATCTCATCCACAAAGAAAAGGTGATGCCTTTGCCAGAGAACACTGGTACCTTCTCCTAACATATTATGTCAGGATGCCAGGTAGGAGCAAGCACCGCTTTCATTTTTTAAATTTACTTGTGCCCCTTCATCATAAATTTGTTTAATGTAAAATAAACAAATCCTTGATGAGGGTTTAACAAGGTTTTCAACATCCGTGCAGATCCATGTAATTTACTCCTAAAGAAGAAAAATCAGTTTAAAGCATGCCATGAAAACTGCTTTTAACAACAGTTTGGTCTAAGAGTGTGTATGTGTGTATTAAGACAACAGTGGTTCCCAAGTGTGTGTGTGTGTGTGTGTGTGTGTGTGGTGTGTATCAAGACAACAGCAGTGGTTCCCAAGTGTGAGTGTGTGGGGTGTGTATTCAAAACAGCAGCACTGGTTCCCAATCATTCTATTTTACTCACAAAACCTGTATGGTGAATTTTACACTGAAGCACAAGTTTGCCTGATAATACCATACCATTTCATCATCTCCCTCTCTTGTTTAACGCAACCTACCACAGAGATAAAAATCCATGCCTGAACCCAACATGTTTGTGTTCTTCAAAGGAAAGGCAATAGGCAGACGTCTGCATATCCTCTTAGGTGTAAAATGAACAAAGTACAGAGAGTAATGTCTTTTGAAAGAACCAAGCAATGCATATAACTTGAGGGTGTTTGTAAAAGTTACATTTTTACTAATATTTCCAAACTCACTCAATATTATAAAGAATATTATGTTTTGTCATCATGGGGGAAAATTTTATTAAATACATTTTTGGGCATGGATTAATTTTTACCTTCCTAAAAGATAGGTTTATAATGAATTTATAATGATGTTTTCCTTCAGATTGAAATTTAGTTTGCAGTATAAAAGTGAATTAATGAAAGTGAACAAATACAAAACTTCTTTTATTTTGCTAACCTGAAAATCACTCTAGGTTTATTTTTGGTACACTTAATTCATTCAAAGTCGAACTTCCCTAATGCCTAACTTATGGGAGATATAAAGCAGGGTAAAGAATGCACTTTTGCAAAATTTTACTCATAAAAATACCAACTACCATCCATACCTACAGACAACTAGTTGTGTTTAAAAATAAACTCTTTTCAAGGCTGGCCCCGAGCTTCAGTTATCTGCCCTCGGCCCCCAATCCAAAAGAGAAGCGTGGTTTCCAGACACAACATAACTGATGCTTTTAAATGAGATAAGTGGGAAATGTTTGGTGTTCAAATAAGTAATATAAAAAGAAGAAATTCTCATCAGGTATATTTTTTTTCAGCTTGGCTTACTGCCATAGAAGTCAGGAAACCATAAAGACTGGACAAAACAAGCGCAGGCTCCCAGCAAGATCAGCCCTTGCAGGTGAGCGAGAAAATCTAGTTGTAGCCTTCACGACTTTGGCTTTGCTAGGACCGTGAGAGGTTATTCCACGACGGTAATGCCGTCCTGGGTATCTGTAAGTATACATGAAGAGAAATGGGGAGGGAGACAGAATGAATGCAGGCTTAGCCAAAAATAAATAAGAGGGTGATTTGGTAACTGGGCGGAGAATTGAAAAATCACACCTTTCAGTCTCCACATTTTTCTTTTGTTCAGTATATAAGGAGAAACCATCCGGAAGGAAGAAAGATTATGACTATCTATAAACTAACTGTTTGACAGAGACAGAAATGCTGATAATGAGTGGGTTGTGTCTGTAGTTCTTGGCTGTTCCCATGAGCAAGGGATGAAGGAAAACAGAAACTCTTGATATGTTTGTCTAAAGAGGTAGTGGTGTGACCACGGGCAGCGAGAGTTCAGCTGAAGTTCAGGGCAGATGTTGCCAGGAGTTTACGCTGCAGGAAAGTAAAATTGCTTCCGGATTCACCTCTTCCTCCCAGATTCTCTTCTAGGATCATCAGGGTCAAGCAACGCTGTGGCACAAGGTGACGATGTCAGTGGGGAAGCAGGCATGGAGCAGGATGCCCCTCTCCCGGTTACAGTCCAGCTCCTGGATAAACCCGTACCAGTAGATGACTAAGCCTGGCCCAAACCTGCAAAAACACGAGAAAATAACACACACGGATAGTACTGACATAATTCCAGAAAAAGGTAACCACTGATGCATGGATAAGTGACTAAACACAGTTTTTGTTTTGGTTGCTATGATTCTCACTGAAAGTAGTTGAACTTAGACCAAAAAGTTTATTTAAGGCAAATGTTACCACCTTGGATGGATCTGTTACCTTTTTTTCAAGGAACCCGAACTATTTCACTATCCTGATTTCTTCTCAGTCAGGTGTTATGCTGACTTAGCTGATGAAGGATAACACAGAGTTGCAGGAGCCTGGAGCTGGGGAGCACCAGGCTTGGGCTTTTAGCCTTTTAACATTCAGAGGCACAGCTGAGCACAGCTTCCCTGGCGGCTCAAATGGTAAAGAATCTGCCTGCAATCCAAGAGACCGGGATTTGATCCAGGGGTCAGGATGATGCCCTGGAAAAGGGAATGGCAACCCCTCCAGTATTCTTCCCTGGAGGGTTGCCTCCATGTACAGAGGTGCCTGGTGGGTTACAGTCCATGGTGTCCCAAAGAGTTGGACATGACTGAATGATTAACGCTTTCACATTCAGAGGCACCCTTTTAAAGGTTAAACTAACCTATTTTCAATTAAGTGAAAAAAAAGTTTGAAAAGTAATATTAAAAAACGATATGGCTCAAAGTCCTCTTCTTACAATATACCAGTAGGGCCAGAAGTTCCTTCTGCCCTATTCTTTCTAGTCTTAAAAAAAAAAAAAACCACACATACACACATATGACAACTGGGATCCTACAAAGAAATCTATTGACCCTCCCTCTCTGCACTACAACTTCTCTTAAGCTTGAACATGGCATGAAATTTGGCTGTAGGTTCTTATCACGAAAACAAGGAATAATGCCACATAGAGTTGAGAAAAAGTCTTGACAGATGCAGGCTTAAAGCCTCAGTATGCCTCCGAATTATCTCCAATTTAGTTTGCAGCACACTCAGGAAGTAGTCAGCAGGAAGTTGAGACCTCTAGGTTGGGTTCATAAAGATGTAATCATTATCAATCACCATGCACACAGAGATGTTTTGCACATCAGTTTCACGTTTTTCCTACCAAGAGTACTTAATTAAAGGGCAGCTCTACTTTTGGTGTCGTGTTGCAGGAATTTTACAGTGAAATCATAAATTATGAATGTTGGGTTAGTAAAAGGATGTCTAAAAACAGAACTGCTTTCTGTATTCTGACATTACAGCGGGCTGAAGTGAGCTAGGCCAAAAGGCTTTTTCCTTCCATGATTTATTATATGCTGAAGGGTACTTGCCAAAACAAACAGTACAGGATGGGCTGCGAAATACTGTATGCACAGGAACAAGTTCAGATGGATACCGTGAGATGGTTTATTTGGGGATTCACATCAGGAAGGTAGCCAAGCTGGATGCAAGATTAACTAAAATCTTTGCACCTTCGCTGTGCAGGGACAGAATCCTGAGATGGCGGCTCTCAACAACTGAACATGTTCGGGGGAGCAGGGTGGGAAGGAGTGGACACAGGAGCCATCTAGGGCTGACTGCACACCTCCTCCTGCCCCCCCCGCACCCCCCTCCCCGTGCCACTCTTCCCCGCTGTGCTTACTTGCCCATCAGGTGAAGCTCACACCTGAACAAGGTATTGCTTCCACTGGGGTTTCTTAGTAACTCTCAATCACAAACAACTGTCTGCAATGGATACCACTTTGTTTCTTGATTTCACAAAGAGCTCTGTGACTAGTATCAGATGATCTTGGGTTTGTCAAAATAAGTCTGGCAAGAGCAGGAAGATCTGTGATTCTGAGGGTCATGCCTGAGATGCCTTTAAACCTTCCCATCAGTAAAGCAGCCCTGAGTCACAGTCTCGAGAAACCTAATGTTAACCTCAACATGGTTCCCCTGTTTTATTACGCAGCCATTCTGGAAGCTGTGATGTTTTTTAGAAAGGTGCTCATATTTTTACAAAGGGAGGGGGAAAAAAAGGCAATCTAACCAGTCATGGAAAAGAACAAAAGAATATATAGAGGTCATAAACAACAAGCCCAGTGTTTTAAAGATTTAATAAAACAAAAACACATATCACCAGCACTGAGAGAGTGAGAGCAGCCTGCTCTTTACCTGAATCATAAGCCAAAGGACACGAGGCATGACGGCTCTTTACGAAAAAGGCAATTTCTAGGCATTAAAGTCAGGCTGGGGAACACCTCGATGACCAAGAAAGTAGACTTGTGTTTCACTTGTGAGGCAACAGATGAAATCAGCAACCAGAAACTGTTTTGCAAGACTGTGAATCTGGATTGCTTTCATGTCCCAGCTATTGTAAACACTGCTGCAATGAATATCGGAGTACACGTCTCCTTCAATTCTGGTTTCCTCAGGGTATATGCCCAGCAGTGGGATTGCTGGATCATAGGGCAGTTCTATTCCCAGTTTTTTAAGGAATCTCCATATTATTCTCTATAGTGGCTGTACCACTTTGCATTCCCACCAACAGTGTAAGAGGGTTCCCTTTTCTCCACACTCTCTCCAGCATTTATTGTTTGTAGACTTTTTGATGATGGCCATTCTGAGTGGTATGAGATGATACCTCATTGTTGTTTTGATTTGCATTTCTCTGATAATGAGTGATGTTGAGCATCTTTTCATCAGCAGATGAATGGATAAGGAAGTTGTGGTACATATACACAAGGGAATATTACTCAGCTATAACAAGGAATGCATTTGAGTTAGTTCTAATGAGGTGGATGAACCTGGAGCCTATTATACAGAGTGAAATAAGTCAGAAAGAGAAAGACAAATACTGTATATTAATGCATATATATGGAATTTAGAAGTATGGTACCAATGATCCTACATGCAGGGCAGCAAAGGAGACACAGACGTAAAGAACAGACTTTTGGACGTAGTGGGAGAAGGTGAGGGTGGGATGATTTGAAAGAATAGCACCGAAAGATGTACATTACCATATGTAAAATAGAGGACCAGTGCAAGTTTGATGCATTGAAGCAGGGCACCCAAAGCCAGTGCTCTGGGACAACCCAGAGGGATGGGGTGGGGAGGGAGGAGAGAGGGGGTTCAGGTTCGGGTGACATGTGTATATCTGTGGCTGATTCATGCTGATATACAGCAAAACCAATCACAATATTGTAAAGTAATTATCCTCCAATTAAAATACATACATTAAACAAAAATAAATGGAAGACTGTGAATCTGAACGTTTCATGTAGTGATTTGCTAGGAGGACTCTCTAAAGGTAGCAACACAGATATTTGAGCTATTTTTAGTATATATGGGAAACGACTCATAATAAGGCTCTACCACCTAAATCTTTGTTCCCTAGCTTCTGGGTGACATTATATTAACTTGGGTAATACCAGCTCTCTTGTGTAACTCAAAAGCTCTGACAGTATATCTTAATTAATCAAAAACAAGGAAATATAATAACTTCCCTTTGTAAATAGAGATTGGCAGATGAAAGCTTTCAAATTATGTAGTCTTTGAATGACAAAAATAATGGGGACTACAGATGGTGACAAGTTTGGAAATTTAATGAGAAAACAAGATCTGGCCTTGTTCCCAACACCTTGAGGGCATTTCTGATGTTTCTCCAATAGCTCAGGATCCAGAGATCAGATGCTGGCAAGGTAACCTTTCAGCAACTTATCCATTTATGAAGAGGCTGACCATATTAAGCAACCTTGTATGATCAATTCCTTGATTATTGGAACTTACAGAAGGGAGCATGTGGGCTGACAATTTGAAAAATCAAGCAACCCATCTCTAGTGTTTCCATCTGAAAAAGTGTAAAAACAGGGAGAGAACCAAGACCTAGGAAACTTTTAAGTCGGGCAAGTACATGCTTAGCTACCTAGAGATTTCACCTTTTTTGATGTCTACTGGATAAGAATGAGATCACTGGGAAGGCAAACACAACCTTTGTGATCAATAAAAATCAAAGAGACTATTAACAGAATTTAAAAGAAAACAGAGTCCCTGGATATGAGCAAATGTGCAAAGCAGAGTGTTGGTCTGCTACTAGGACTGCAGCCCTCCTTGCCAGGCTGGAGATACTGGGTAATGGGATGTGTATGGATCTCTGAATTGACTGTGTAAACACATTTCAAGGTTGACTATAATTTGAAAGTTACTATTTCCATGGTCAAGTAATAAGATCAAAGCCTCCAGATGATTTTAAAAACTATTGTAGAGCACAGCCTGGAATGTGAGTGACTCTTGAACAAGTAATTTTGCCTGCAAATAAAATACTACCAAATTAGCAAAAATAACAAATACCTCTTGAAAAATGGGAGGTGAAAGTCAAAAGCCATGACAGACCTCGAGGGTATGAAAAATAAAGCTCTTTATAAATAATGAAAGTGAAGTCGCTTGCAACCCCATGGACTGCAGCCTATCGGGCTCCTCCATTCATGGGATTTTCCAGGCAAGAGTGCTGGAGTGGATTGCCATTTCCTTCTCCAGGGGATCTTCCCGATCTAGAATTGAACCCGAGTCTCCTCCATTGCAGGCAGACGCTTTACCGTCTGAGCCACCGGGAAGCCCAACTTTATAAATGTGTTTCTCTAGTTCCCTTCCACTTTAGAATATTTAGAGAAATTACGTAGGAGACTGGAATGAAAACTGGGTTCCCTTTTGTAGGTTTTGTGCATATGTGTCTCCCTATGCTTCACCATTTGTCTCTCTGCTCTATTGTGACCCTTTTGAGGGCAAAGACCATGTTTCACTTACATTTGTATCCTCTAGACCTAGCACAGTACCTGGTACATGACAGATACCCTTGGACAAGATGGAGAACACAGAGTTAGTAATAATAGGATCAGACAGCTTTGCACTGGTTACTGGATCAGTGGCCACCTAGACACAGGCAAGATGGAAGGGCTCAGCCATTGCCAAGGTTTGGTAATTTTATTTGTGAGCAGGAAGAGCACCACAATGGCATACTTACAGATCACAGTGCTAGTCATAATAACAGTTACAACGTTAATTATTAATAATTTCATAGCACTGACTATGTGACAAACACTATTCTAGGCACCTTACGTGTGTGGATCCATTTAATTCTCAGGTCAGCTCCATGAGGGAGGAAGTTATTGTCCACACTTTACAAAAACAGAAACTGAGGCATAGAAATTTAAGTATCTTGCCAGAGGTCATGTAGCTAAAAAGTAGAGGAATCTGCTTTGGAAGCCAGGACTGGCTGGAGGGTCTGTGATTGTCTTGCTATGATGTAGTGATCCGTCTACTAAATATGGTAACACAGTATTAGACTTCAACCAGAAAAAGAGCAGAGAGGCTCTATGCACTGGTCAGACCACACCTAGATTGCTGTGGAGGGTGCTGGTGTCATATTTTAAGGAGAATATCTCTAGTCTGGAACTGATCTGGAGGAGAACTCTAGGATGAGTGAGGAAGCATCAGAATAACAAAGTATATACGACTTGGAAATGGAGACTTAAGGTGGTAATATGCTCACTCACAACCTTTGGATTTTTATAGTGCTCCCAGGAGAAGGAACTGGATTCCTGGTGTAGCTCTTGAGCACAGATGTAGGGCAATGTTTGAAAGTAACCAAGAATCAGATTTTGATTCAACATGAAGAACAATCACTGAGTGAGTTTGGAAGTAGATCTTTCCTCAGTCAAACCTCCAGAGGAGACCACAGACCCTGGGGCAATGCCTCGAGTGCAGCCCATGAGAGCAGGCAAAGAGGATGACTCGGGAAAGCTACACCCATATTCCTTACCTACCGAAAAAGTCAGATAATAAATGTGCATTATTTTAAGTCATTTCGTTTGGGGCAGTGTTTTGTATAGCAGCAGATAACTAATAGATAAACCTGCACCATAGACTTGAGTACTCAAATACCATTCTTCAACATACGCAGTATGGAGAGTCCTGTTGTCTACAGGTTGGCTTTTGTTAATTAAACTTGAACCTAGACTATACAGCAGAAGGAGTTACCGAATGAGATTATCAGTAAGTAGAAACACTTTTGGAGAAGGCAACGGCACCCCACTCTAGTACTCTCGCCTGGAAAATCCCATGGACTGCAGGCTGCAGTCCGTGGGGTTGCTAAGAGTCAGGCACAACTGAGCGACTTCACTCATTTTTCACTTTCATGATTGGAGAAGGAAATGGCAACCTACTCCAGTGTTCTTGCCTGGAGAATCCCAGGGACAGAGGAGCCTGTTGGGCTATCTGTGGGGTCGCACAGAGTCGGACACGACTAAAGCGACTTAGCAGCAGCAGAAACTCTTTATCAAGGCAAATCTCAGATACAAAGCAACTCTGTCCTATTACACTAACAGAGCTTTTTGGCTCCTGACTGACTATACCCTAATTCCCCTCCCCTGCTGTGTATCTAGGATGCTGGGGTTTCCCAAAGAAGTAGAGAAATCATATATAAAATGAAGAATTCTGCATGTTTCTCCCAGTTCTCTGGTTCTGGTGTTAAACTTGGCTATTGGGCTTCTGAAGCTGCAAAGAGAGGGTGGAGACAGGATGTGGGATGTTGGTTATACGCACAGCTCTTTGCCAGTTGAGGTGACTCTTGACAACTAAGGAACAGACATTTAAAAAAAATCCAGCTGGGGTAATCCAAGCTTGTTGGGTTTTGGGGCAAATCGATTTTGTCAATCTCAACAGGTGCAGAGGACAATCCAGGAAAAACAAATGCTGGTTACATTTTGTTCAGTTAAAAGGCAGCTCAATCTGTAAGATATTTTTAAAAAAATTGTCAACAAAAATGTTTTAAAAATGGTATTTCAGAGAGTAAACTCTTAAGTTTTTCAGAAAAATTTAGCTATCCTCAGATAATCTCTAAGGTTGTCAGATTATGAATGTTGGACAGAATATGGCACAAATTATATATCAAGTCTTACACAACTCTCGGAGAAACTCAGAGGCACAGACAGAAAATGTGGGCTCCCAAATTCAGGAAGGACTTGCTTATTTCTTTTAAGCTATATAAAAAAAATACTCTCTCTTCCTTGTCATGCCTCTGTGCTATCCTATAACACAGGAATTAGGTGGATGGTAGTTTTATTTATGGAGAAAAGAGAAGACTACTAACTTTCTATTATTAAGACTTCTGTGAAAGAGGAGAGTGAAAAAGTTGTCTTAAAACTCAACATTCAGAAAGCTAAGATCACGGCATCTGGTCCCATCACTTCACGGCAAACAGATGGGGAAACGATGGAAGCAGTGAAAGACTTTATTTTCTTGGGCTCCAAAATTACTGCAGATGGTGACTGCAGCCATGAAATTAAAATATACTTTCTCTTTTGAAGAAAAGCTATGACCAACCTAGACAGCATATTAAAAGCAGAGACATTCCTTTGCCAACAAAGGTCTGCCTAGTCAAAGCTATGGTTTTTCCAGTAGTCATGTATGGATGTGAGAGTTGGACTGGAAAGAAAGCTGAGTGCCCAAGAGTTGATGCTTTTGAACTGTGGTGCTGGAGAAGACTCTTGAGAGTCCCTTGGACTGCAAGGAGATCCAAACAGTCCATCCTAAAGGAAATCCGTCCTGAATATTCATTGGAAGGACTGATGCTGAAGCTGTAACTCCAATACTTTGGCCACCTTCAGATGTGAAGAACTGACTCACTGGAAAAGACCCTGATGCTGGGAAAGACTGAAGGTGGGAGGGGAAGGGGACAACAGAGGATGAGATGTTTGGATGGCATCTTCGACTCTATGGACAGAAGTTTGAGTAAACTCTTGGAGTTGGTGATAGATAGGGAAGCCTGGCGTGCTGCAGTCCATGGGGTTGCAAAGAGTCAGACACGACTGAGTGACTGAACTGACTGACTGACTGAGGCACCCTCTTCAGAGAGGCTGAAATGAAATGTAAATGCAGGAACTGAGAGATTTCCAGTTGCATATTAGATATCATTTTGCTAAATTAGCCCCAGTAGCCAACTCCTGGTTGGCTCCCTACAGCCCATTTAGCTTCTATTTCTCCACAGATATCAGAGGGCCTGTGATCAGATACGGAGAAGGCGATGGCACCCACTCCAGTACTCTTGCCTGGAAAATCCCATGGATGGAGGAGCCTGGTGGGCTGCAGTCCATGGGGTCATGAAGAGGTGGACGCGACTGAGCAACTTCACTTTCACTTTTCACTTTCATGCATTGGAGAAGGAAATGGCAACCTGCTCCAGTGTTCTTGCCTGGAGAATCCCAGGGACAGGGGAGCCTGGTGGGCTACCATCTAAGGGGTCGCACAGAGTTGGACACGACTGAAGCGACTTAGCAGCACCAGCAGCATTGACCAAACATAACGTCTATAAAGATGCTGTTTAAATACAAATAAAACGATTCCAGTACCCAACAGCAAAGAGGTAACTAACATTTACTGTGTGCTTATTATGTGGCTGGCAGTGTTTCAAGTGCTTTTACATGTACAGGCTAATTTAATATGCACAAGCCAGCCCCTTATGTGAGCAGGAGCAGGCTGTGTGTGCTATGATTATCCCTATTTCACAGATGAAAAACTGAGGCAAAGAAATGGTCAGAAATGTATCTCATATTTATGGAATTAACTTCGCTTATCAATGGTTTCAGCTCCAAGAAAAAATAACTATGTATTAAAAAAAGTCAACACACTTTTATACCTCTTTTGATAATATGAAGGTGAATGGTGGTGGGATTCATATTCTATTGTACAATTTGGGCCTCTACATAGAATAAGAGAAAACTCATGACACTGATCATATCCTTCTTTTCTCAATGAGCTGCACTGCTATAATTACTTTTAAAAAGGATTCTAATGCACGAGGGTTCTGCAATATAAATCTGGATCAAGTCAATAAAATAAACAATTTTCATCTGAAGAATGACAAGAGGACTATGGAATGATTTGATGATGTTAGTCAAGTTCTTGGTCATGAGGGTCTTCATCAAACAATAAAAACAAAACCTAGTTGTACTGATTCAAAATCTTTGTTCCCAACCCAAACTTTTTCAATTCATAAGCAAATAGGAAACTCCTCTCCAAAAGAGGAATAGCAGAAAATCTTTTTTTTTCCCCCTTTCTTATTTTGAGTTGCTGTGTGGGGTCTGAAGTATCTTCTGAGGATGTGTGCAGACATGTGGCTGTTGGAAGTCAATTGTTTCACCATCAAAAAGACTTGCATGTGGTTTTTATGAAGAATGCATTCTCAAACACACAGTCCAGGACGAAGGAGAAATATAAAACATCTTGTAATTGTTTTAAAATAAACTCTTACACTGTTTATTTAGTTTTAATCTGTGTGTTGTAGATTGGTTATGCACTTGTTAATCACTGTTGTATGTATCTCCAGACAGAGTTGTAAATAACTTTTCAGTCCAAGTGAAATATGCTTGCACATGTTTATATGCAAAGTATGTGCGTATTTATGCCTGTGTATAAATATGTGTACAATAATAATAGATTAGTGATCATGTAATACAGCGTCTTAAGGTTCTGGCATTACGGTCAATTTCACATACAAAGCAAATATTCTTTTTTTGGTAATATCTAGAGATGAAGTAAAAATATAAATTGATTGTTTCATTTGCTTTTTTTGGCTTGGCAAATCTGTGTTTGCAAATTGAAATGACTAAAGAAATAGAATCCTAGTTACGAATATTCTCACTGAGTTTATGGATCTTCATGATTAAAAATGCAAGTCTATATCTTTGTAACATCAACTTACTGTCTATAATCTTGAAAATAAAAAAGGAAGCTATGTGAGAAATACTGATTCACTTTTGGCTTTTATGCCACATAGAAAGTAAACAGATAATATATTATTTTGAAGAAAATTTAAAATGTATATAAATACACAAGCACAACCACCTGAAATTCTCCTTGGTGTTTATATAACTTAGCATTTTCATGTCTACATTAAATTGCCTGGAAAAGTGCTTAACTTCCACTTCACTTTGTCCTGTGTTGGGTATTCTTAGATGCTATACTAATCCTCTTCACTTTGTCCTGTGTTGGGTATTCTTAGATGCTATACTAACAGTCTTTCTTGCCTATAGGAAATCTCTCCTCAAAAGAGAAAAATTGAGGTAGGTGGGAGAGAAAACAAAGGCAGAAGCTTTTTTATATTTAATCCATTGTTTTTAATATGTTTCCTTGGAGAAACACTACTTCCTGGCTCTCTGCATTTGCCTACTAAGAATTTACTTGTAAGCCTGCATATCCATCCTGCATGGACTCACAAAAGAAATGATCTTCCTTTCTCTTAAGGTACTTTAATAACTCAAATTTTAATAACATACAACTGTTCATATTTAAGTGTAAAAATAAGTTATCAATTGAGTTATATAATGATAATTGAATAAGATGCCAAAAGATTCACAGTGCAAGAATAATTAGAACAATAACATGATGTTCTAAAAGTCTTCATAGGCAAGTTCTTACCTATGCTGCATTTATTCATAACTGGCCTTTTAATTTTCTCCATTAAATCCATTTTCTTGAGAGAAGAATGAAGATTGGGACTAGAGGTTCTGAGATATAGAGAGGGATGGCAGAATCAGAAGTATATTGAGATTATTTTATTGTGAAACTAGAGAATGAGCTTAGGTATGATAGCCCTGTTTTTTATTTCAAATGAGGATGTATAAGTGGTAGTACAATGTTTCTCCTTTTTCTCCAATGGGATGGAAAGAAAAGAGAAACACCGAATGCAGTGAAAGAAACCAAACAATAAAAAAAACCACAAAGTACCCAAGGTCATATTTGCTTTGAAAATACTTAAGTACTAAGAGTGAGAGGACACTTCAGGGGACCTTGGGTGCAAATCATATCTATCTCTCTAGAATTTATACCCCAGCCTTCTTCCAAAAAGTTGGGGTAGCTTACAAAATTGGTCGTGTGAATTATTACATGTTTTCTCAGTTATTTCCCCAGGGAAACATGCCAAAGGCAAACCCATCATTTCAGCTGATTTAGGGTTTGATGTCAGAGAATTTATAATTGATATGACAACCATAATGGAAAGTGATCATCATGCTGGCAACACATGGGGCTGGCGGTGCAATAGTCCATTTTGGTATTTGCCAGTGAGTCAACCATAGACTTGCTCTGATAAACATTGAGGTTATTTCTGAACTTTTATTACCAACTTCCTGAATACTAGAAATCAGAAATTATAAAACAGAAGATATTTTTATCACAAAAATATTTCCAACTTTTTGCACATAGTCTTTTATTATTAGGTAGAGGGGGAGGGGGCCTCTGTTTCCTCGGCTCAGTTCATGGAAGATCACAGGGTAACCCAGAGTTCAGTCAGACGTTTATCTCAAGACACAAAGAGATTTATGGGTTCTGGATATATATAAGTCTGCTTAAAATAAAAAAAATTATCGGAATTTTCATCCTTGGCAAAGTCAAGTAACTAAAGGATTAAGGCTGATACATGTTTGCCCTATAAATCTATCATTAACCAAATGTGACACAATGCTTCAAGTATGTCAGATCCCAACTTGCTCTCAATGTGTAGTTAAAATTTTCTTTTACTCATGATAAATACTTCATGATAAGGAAAGTCTCTCTGGCTAAACCATCACAGTCCTCAAAAGCAAAGCTCATAAAGGCAAATGCTGGCAAGAGGAGGAAAAAAATGAGAAGGTAGAACCATCCATGTCATTAGGAAAATGGCCTGGTAAAGAAAAACAAACAAACAAAAAATAGTTCTCAGAAAAAAGAGAATAATCCAGCCTGGCAGTTATTAAACAAACACTTTTTAGGATACAAAGTTCCGTGAGAACAGCTTGCATTTCAGAGGCATGCGGGGGTCAGCCTATGAATACTGGCTGAGCAGATACATGAATACATGAACGAAAACACTACAGGGCCCTGCCTCAGGAGAAGCTGTGGATGCTACCGTAGCAGAGGCATCACTTTGCTGACAAAGGTCCGTATAGTCAAAGCTATGGTTTTTCCAGTAGTCAGGTATGGATGTGAGAGTTGGACCATAAAGAAGGCTGAGCACTGAAGAACTGATGCTTTCAAACTGAAGTGCTGGAGAAGACTCTTGAGAGTCCCTTGGACAGCAAGGAGATCCATCTAGTCAATACTAAAGGAAATTAACCCTGAATATTTTTGGAAGGACTGATGCTGAAGCTCCAATACTTTGGCCACCTCATGCGAAGAGTTGACTCACTGGAAAAGACCCTGATTCTGGGAAAGACTGAGGGCAGGAGAATACGGGGGCAACAGAGAATGAGATGGTTGGATGGCATCATCGAATGAATGGAGATGAATTTGAGAAAACTCAGGGAGATAACAAATGACAGGGAAGCCTGGCATGTTACAGTCCACGAGGTCACAAAGAGTCAGACACAACTGAACAACAACATTTGGGAAAAAAAAATCTTTGCTGATACTCTCCACCATGTAGGGAAGAAAAATCATTTTTAAACATGAGAAAATGAGCCTTAAAAACATGCCTGAGTTGCACCTTCTGAAGAGCTAGCTCCCCAGAGGGGCTATTAGGAATCCCTGCTTTCCAGGTTGCTATGGAGGAGATGATGCTGCGGCTTAAAACCTTGTAGAAAACAGAAGTACCATTCCCTGGAAGGGCCACTCCTGGTGGCTGAGGTGTTGACTGTAAGGTGGGTGGGAACTGACTGCTAAGAAGAAAAACTAAGCACTTGGGAACCAATCGCAGCACACAGGTGGCTCTCTTGAAATACAGTCAATTCAGGTAGGCTTTTGTTTACAGTAGCTTTTATCTAGAAGATAAGGTTGTAAAAGCATCAATCAAAATGAAGTACTACTGTTCCTGGCCATATCTCAGCAGGTTCATCTGTTTTATTTCTTCCTCCCTTTCCAAATACCTTAAGGTGTTTAAGATGAGTGAAGAGATTTCAAACTATGAAAGTGAACTGTATTTGTGTAGGACATGTGGATTTGCACTCTTCGAACCACAAGTACCATCAATACGGTGCCTGTGGCATTCTCAGGCTCAGGCGGAGTCCGTATTCCTATTGCTTTCCTTTCTAATAATATGTAAACTTAAAAAATGATCTTTACACATTTTCAACAGTGCTCCTTTAAGAAAAACAAGGATCTGTTGCCTCCAAACATTGGGTTAAGGCTTAGTTTATTTCTACCCTTCCCCCAAAAAGGTATAATAAAATAGCAAATTAGAAAATTGAGCTTGGGAAACAAAGAATGCATTTTATGGTTAAACTGAACTTCAAGGTCAACTGTATAGTTAACAACATTTTAAATTTAAGCCCATAAAGATCCTATTTGATTTTATTTTTAACTGCATTACTAATTTAACACCAGATCCATACAATGAAGCACCGAGGCAGGGACGTTTCCAAGTGATAAGGGCAACTGTGTTGAGGGAGTGAAAAGGCACGCTGGCCCAACTCCAGAAGACAGTTACCAACAGGGCCGTGAGGTGGGCAGGAGACACCTGACGGCCCAGAGCAGACAGACGCATGGGAGGTGAGTTGAACCGATGTCACCTGGAAATAGACCTTAAATCTAGACACAGCCAGCAGGCTCCCCGGGCTGGATGCAGGTTGTGCCAAGGTCTGCATGGTGGAAAATATCTTATCTGTCCTTCTGAAGGTTTTGAGTCATTCTTCAGGGCTGGGCTTCGTGAATCATTCTTCTGATTGATCCCCTTTAAATAAATCTAGAGGAAGGCATTCTAGTAAACGTGAGGCCCAATGTACCCATTTCAAATTCAAGTCTCCTAGATTCAAAGAATACCTGATACCATCTCTGTCTTCCAGGGGCTTTTAGGAGTAAGGTGGACAAATAGGTTAAAAGGCAGTAGTGTTGGAGAAGACACTTTAGAGTCACTTGGACTGCAAGGAGATCAAACCAGTCAATCCTAAAGGAAATCAGTCCTGAATATTCACTGGAAGGACTGATGTTGAAGCTCCAATACATTGGCCATCTGATGCGAAGAACTAACTGATTAGAAAAGACCCTGATGCTGGGAAAGATTGAAGGCAGGAGGAGAAGGGGATGACAGAGGATGATGGTTGGATGGCATCACTGACTCAATGGACATGAGTTTGGGCAGACTCCAGGAGACGGTGGAGGGTAGGGAAGCCTGGCGTGCTGCAGTTCATGGGGTTGCAAAGAGTCGGACATGGCTGAGCAACTGAACAGCAATAGCGGAGACAGATCTAGAGGACAGACTGCATGAGAACTGTGCAGAAGGCCCTGCAGTGGCCCCAAGGAGGGCCGGGAAGGCTCCCAGCAGAAGTAAGGTGACCTTAGAGTCTTGAGGTCAGGTTTGCTCAGTGGTAAGGCAGGGAGGGTGCTTCTGGTGGAGGGAGAAGCACACACAGGGTGATGAACAAAAGCCTGGGGGCTTCAGGGGCAGCTCAGAAAAGTTCAGAATCAACAAAGATCGTGGGCCTGGCAGAAGACACAGTTGGAAAAGTGGGGTGGGAGTGAGGCTGCTGAGGGCCAAAGGGGTGGTGCACAATTGGAGGGCCCGTTCCGCCGGATCCATGGAGCAGGCACACCGGCCCTTTGCCCCAGGCTAATCCTCTTTTATGAAACCCAAATACCCAGGGCCATGTTTCTGTATGGAATTTGTGAGCTAAATATTTACTTTGTGTGGGGCCAAAGTATCTACTACAGCTCACTTATTTGGGGGTAAACACATTAGAGAAAAGTATACATTAAAACAAATCTCTCCCCCCATTTCCACTACATACAGAAAAAAGACTGCCATTCAAAAAAAAAAAAACCACAGCAAAACCAAGAAACTGAAAGCTATATTGAGGGCTCAGCTTTCCACTGTCGCTGGGACAAAGTACATGTATATAAACAGTCACAGCCCAGCTCCACGGGGGTCCCTCCAGCTTGTATTCTTTGAGAGGTCTGCGGGCAGGAGGTGACTGGCCAACAGTTTCCTTAGTGACTTACACAGCAACCTTATTGAACTTAACAGGAGTCATTAGCTACATTTTATGAAGATAAGGACTTCCAGGAGTGAGTTCTACTCTGGTTGTTTTTTGATTAAAAGCAAGACAAGGGAGAGAGAGCTCCGTCAAACCTGCAGTTTTACTTGACAAACTCTGCGGCTCTGAGTTGGCCCCAGGAAGACCGCTAGGGCTGGTGCTGTGGTTTGACTCCATTCGAGTTGAAAGCAATCTGTCAGTGTGGAGAGGAGTTACAGAGGCTATTTTAAACATTTAGTACAGCTTTTGACTGTCTTCTTTTAGAGGCATTCCTGGCTGCAAACTACCTCATCCTGGGTGACATAAGACAAGCTATTGAATGAGGTTAGACTGAGGTCCCCACAGTCAGAGAGCTGGTCCATCCATGTTGCCATTAGCTGATTAATAGGTGTTTATTTTTAGGGCTTGAACTAACAGGCCATGTTAAGGCCAATGCAAGATGATATTTGAAGTAATCTGTGAGTGCCTCGTGCTTGCCAAAGACCTTACTTTTTTGTGTGGTTGTTGATGTAGCTGAAGTCCTTGTCAGACCAGTAACATTTAATGTCAAAGACAGAGAAAACTCTGCCCCCACTCCATTATAAAGAAGGCCAAGAATAGATCCATTATCACTATTTAAAAAAATATTTGTTGAAGGAAAAGGGAAGACAAATATGACCTACCCATTATGGCAGCTGGTTAAGTACAAATTCTCATCCAATAATAAATAAAGAAAATGCTTAATATTAGGTCTGATGCCTTGCACAAACAATACCTAGGCTTACCATTTATTTTTCAATATTATGACTGCAGACATATGTCATTATAAGACATATAAAATATTTCATTATAAAACTTACTTGTATTTATGGAATTTTTTTTTGATTTATGAAATTTTTGATTTTAAAGGATTCAGAAGCAAAATGAACTGGTTTCTCATTGCCAAACTCTAAGTTTGAGAGATGTAACAATTACATATTTATTTTTGTTTAATGTTTACCTCCCTTATAGACATATATTCCATAAAAGCAGTGTCCTATCTACTTTACCATTACTTGGCATCTGGTGGTACAAGGCACATACATGTGTGTGTGTGTGTGTGTGTGTTCTCTGTCGTGCCTGACCCTTTGTGGCCCCATGGACAATAGCCTGCCAGGCTCCTCCATCCATGGAATTTTCCAGGCAAGAATACTAGAGTGGGTTGCCATTCCCTATTCCAGGGGATCTTCCCGACCCAGGGATTGAACCTGTGTCTCCTGTATCTCTTGCATTAGTAGGTGGATTCTTTACCACTAGCGCTACCTGGGAAGCCCATATGGCACATAGCAGATGTTGTATAAATATTGGCTGAATTAACGAATGAAAGGTAGAAAAGTTACACAGAGGGTCTTTGCATAGCTATTATGCTTAGATGTAGTCTAGATCTTGAATCTAATGGCATACAAAGAATGGCCTCAATAGTTTCAAAAAACAGTGCTATTATCAATATTTGCTTTACTTAAGTCATTTGCCTTGGTAAGCTTTCCTATTCCCAAAGCAGGACAGCCATTGGTGTTGACTGGCACAGTAAAGGGGAAGTGAAAGCTACTGTTTTTCACACTTCCTACCTTTCTTTGAGCAAATTTTTGCTGGGATATTTTTACAGGAAAATAAGACAGAAACTTCTCTCTTTAGTTTGGATTTGTCACCTCAGCCTTTGTGGTACAGAATAGTACCACACTAGTACCCCTTCCTCACCTTTTGTGGGGGAAAAAAAAAAGTGCTAGTTGCTCAGTTGTGTCTGACTCTTTGCGACCCCATGGACTGTAGCCCACCTCTGTCCGTGGAATTCTCCAGGCAAGAATACTGGAGTGGGTAGCCATTCCCTTCTCCAGAGGATCTTCCCAACCCAGGGACTTAACCTAGGTCTCTTGTATTGCAGGCAGATTCTTTACCATCTGAGCCTCTAAGGAAGGCCCTCCTTACCTTTTAAGTGGATACAAATCCACCTCTAGCCATACTTCTGAGTGATAACAGCTCTGGGAAAGAGGTATTTAGAATGTAAGACTGGGAGAGATTGCTGGCAAGAGTCCTGATTATTGCCAAAGTCTGTGTTTGAGACTGAGAAGCAAGGGACAGTTTTATTTGAACTTCACAGAAAGACATGGAAGATCTTAAGAGTCCCAAAGTCCCGTCTGTAAAGCTGTTATGTCCCTAATCAGATCAGCTAGGCTCCTAACAGGGACGCATATGGCAATTTACCACCACGATTTCCCCAGGAAGCAACCCCTGTGTTTTCTGTCTATTTTCATGATCTGCCCAACACAGATCAATCACTCAGAGATCCTGACACACTGATAACACCCCTCAGGCTTATTTACAGACCAAGCACTGCCTTACAGAAACAGATTACAGTCACCATTTGAAATAATTCTTTGATCTCACCCAAGATTTTACACTGGTTCTAGACTGGATCTGTGTCTGGTAGGACTAATAGTCCCCACGTGATAGGCTGAAAACTCTTCACTCTGATACCTACAGGTGGTCAGATACTGCTCTCAAGCTCTCCAGCACAAGATAGGACATGTCAGAAGAAGATGGAAATAACTTTCCCAAGAAAGAAGGATATCACATTTGGGGCATAATTTTAAGAGGAAGCCTAATGTTAGACTCCTAGTGTGAAATACAGACTTTGTTTCAATTTAACTGACAGATTATTAACAAAAGAGGTTTGTTCTCTGACTAATCTCACTTATTTGTTAGAATTAATGCCATTCATTCTGCAAGTATATTCTACTGTAATATTTTAACAGCAAACGTTCTCATTTTGCCTCTTCATTTTGCTTAGATTTACCACTTACAAATTTCAAACACATACCACGACAAGCAGAAAAGGTCACAGAAGATTTAGATAACCTCAGATATGCAGATGACACCACTCTTATGACAGAAAGAGGAACTAAAGAGCCTCTTGATGAAGGTGAAAGAGGAGACTGAAAAAGCTGGCATAAAACTCAACACTCAAAAAACTAAGATCATGGGATCCAGTCCTATTACCTCATGGCAAATAGATGGGGAAACAATGGAAACAGTGAGACACTTTATTTTCTTGGCCTCCAAAATCACTGCAGATGATAAATGCAGCCATGAAATTAAAAGATGCTTGTTCCTTGGAAGAAAAGCTATGACAAACCTAGAAAGTGTATTAAAAAGCAGAGATATTACTTTTCCAACAGAGGTCCATATAGTCAAAGCTATTGTTTTTCCAGTCCTCAGATATGGATATGAGAGTTGGACCATAAAGAAGGCTGAGGGCCGAAGAATTGATCTTTTGAACTGAGAAGAGAAGTGAAAGGCAAAGAAGAAAAGGAAAGATTAATACTCATTTGAATGCAGAGTTCCAAAGAACAGCAAGGAGAGATAAGAAAGCCTTCCTCGATGATCAGTGCAAAGAAATAGAGGAAAACAATAGAATGGGAAAGACTAGAGATCTCTTCAAGAAAATTAGAGATACCAAGGGAATATTTCATGCAAAGATGGGCTCGATAAAGGACAGAAATGATATGGACCTAACAGAAGCAGAAGATATTAAGAAGAGGTGGCAAGAATACACAGAAGAACTATACAAAAAGATCATCATGACCCAGATAACCACGATGGTATGATCACTCACCTAGAGCCAGATATCCTGGAATGTGAAGTAAAGTGGGCTTTAGGAAGCATCACTATGAACAAAGCTAGTGGAGGTGATGGAATTCCAGTTGAGCTATTTCAGATCCTAAAAGATGATGCTGTGAAAGTGCTGCACTCAATATGCCAGCAAATTTGGAAAACTCAGCAGTGGCCACAGGACTGGAAAAGGTCCATTTTCATTCCAATCCCAAAGAAAGGCAATGCCAAAAAGTGCTCAAACTACCGCACAATTGTACTCATCTTATACGCTAACAAAGTAATGCTCAAAATTCTCCAAGCCAGGCTTCAACAGTTATGTGAACTGTGAACTTCCAGATGTTCAAGCTGGTTTTAGAAAAGGCAGAGGAACCAGAGATCAAATTGCCAACATCTGTTGGATCATCGAAAAAGCAAGAGAGTTCCAGAAAAACATCTACTTCTGCTTTATTGATTATGCCAAATCCTTTGACTTGTGGATCACAAGAAACTATGGAAAATTCTTAAAGAGATGAGAATACCAGACTACTTGACCTGCCTCCTGAGAAATCTATATGCAAGTCAAGAAGTAACAGTTAGAACAGGACATGGAACAATAGACTGGTTCCAAATCGGGAAAGGAGTACATCAAGGTTTGGATGAAGCACAAGCTGGTCAAGATTGCTAGGAGAAATATCAATAACCTCAAGTATGAAGATGAACTACCCTTATGGCAGAAAGCAAAGAAGAACTAAAAAGCCTCTTGATTAAAGTGAAAGAGGAGAGTGAAAAAGGTGGCTTAAAATTCAACATTCAGAAAACTAAGATCATGGCATCTGGGCCCATCACTTCATGGCCAATAGATGAGGAAACAATGGAAACAGTGAGACACTATTTTCTTGGGCTCCAAATCACTTCTGATGGTGACTGCAGCCATGAAATTAAAAGATGCTTGCTCCTTGGAAGAAACTCCATGACCAACCTAGACAGCATATTAAAAAGCAGAGACATTACTTTTCCAGCAAAGGTCCATCTAGTCAAAGCTATGGTTTTTCCAGTGGTCATGTACGAATGTAAGAGCTGGACCGAAAGAAAGCTGAGTGCCAAAGAATTGGGGCTTTTGAACTGTGGTGTTGGAGAAGACTCTTGAGAGTCCCTTGGACTGCAAGGAGATCCAACCAGTCCATCCTAAAGGAGATTAGTCCTGAATATTCATTGGAAGGACTAATGCTGAAGCTGAAACTTTAATACTTTGGCCACCTGATGTGAGGAACTGGCTCATGTGAAAAGACCTTGATGCTGGGAAAGATTGAAAGTTGGAGGAGAAGGGGACGACAGAGGATGAGATGGTTGGATGGCATCACCGACTTGATGGACCTGAGTTTGAGGAAGCTCCAGGAGTTGGTGATGGACAGGGAAGCCTGCTGATCTGCAGTCCATGGGCTCTCAAAGTGTCAGGCTTGACTGAGTGACTGAACTGAACTGAAAGTACTGAACATCAGCTCAAGAAAATGGTTTGCAATTTTATTTGTGGGTAGGGTCAATGTCTTTAGGTAACAGTATATAAACTACCCAAAATTAAATGATAGTAATTGTTTAAGGCCTTGAGGCACTGGGGACAGTCAGTCTGGAGGATACTTCAGTCTTTTCTTTTTATTTTAGGAAACATGAGGAAAAGCAGATTGCTTTATTCCACTAATCTAGATAAGGCTTAAAGAAGGAGAAATCTTGATTAAAGGAGCAAATAACTAAGCTGTGAAGACCCCCACCCCCAACTCTTTTTCTAGGCACAAGGAAATAGCATCAATTTACATTTACACAGGGCTTTATGCTTTCAAGGAAATGTTGATTAGGAGGATGTTGTATTTAGGGAAGCTGAGTGAGTCCTCAGAAGCTTATTGGAAGACACTGACCTTACGACTGAGATCTGCTGACTTGGAATCCAGGGATGACAGAGAGAACTTGGAAAGTTCTGTTGAACCATTTTACCCTATGTTCTCTCTTACATTTATTACCCTTCCAGTTGGGTTAGAATAAAATGTGAATCTTTACAGTTTACATCTTATCTTGTGTAGAGAGATCAAAGGATTCATTATTATTATTCAGAGAGTATTTAAATGTTATGAATTTGATATGATTGCTAAGCACTATTAAAATACATTTAAGTAGTAATTTTGAGACTAATTGAGATATTTTACATTTGATGTCATCATTTCTGACAAGCTACTTCTCACATTGTACACACAGGCAAACCTTTCAATCCTATAAAATGGGATTTTTGTCAGGCATCCTAAAACATCGGAAGGTAACATTAATTTTTATCTGTCAGGGTGTGCTAATTAGAGTTTTAAAAATGAAAACAAATTATGCCTGATTTCAAGCTACTCATTTGGTTTTGTAAAAATATAATTATCTTAAAAAATTTTTTTAATTGAAGGATAATTCCTTTACAGAACTTTGTGGTTTTGTTATATATCAACAAGAATTATATTTCTTTTTAAATGTGAGTATTTTACCTTTTAGGTAAGTAAAAATATATTGGCCTTATTCCAATTTTACAACTGTAAATTGCATAATTCCTATCAAAAAGTATAAATATAATCACCTTCCTATTTTTTAAGAGAAATATCAAATAAAGTGTGCACATTACCTGATTTTGGTCTTTGGCTATAATTCCTAGTAGCTATACTTTAGGAATGAAATTAAAACACAAAGACTCATAATATTTTTCATTACAGATATAAGTCAGTTCTTAAGTGATAAAACTGATTATACTACAATCAAACTCTGCTTCAGAATTAATAAAATGCATAAATATGTATATGATCACAATAGTATTATGATTAAGAACATATTAACTTATTTAATATTAATTAACCTAATAGATTTTGGGAAGTTAAATATATTATAATCTTGGGATAGTTCTGGATCTAATGAGAGAGGATACTTAAATAACAAAAGACTGAGTAACTTTAAATGTTATGTACAAGTGATTATAGGGAGGTTAAATGGTAAGGGGCTTAGAAGGTAAAAATATCTAGTATCCTTGCTGATGGAAATGAAAATGTGAGTTCAGAATATGAAAGTATAGTTACTAATTACTGTGCTGTAATTTCTGAAAAGTGACCACAGTTCCGTGGTGTTGAGGGGGGAGGCAGAGGAGTGACAGTGAGGGAGATTTCACTAAAGAGTTGAAATTTCTACTTGGTTTTCAAGGCTGAGAGAAGAATGTGAGATTGAGAAGGAAGGGTATGGACAGGGCAAGGATAAGAATACAAGCATTTGTGTCTGCTACAAACGAGCCTCCCTAGGAGTCAGTTTGAAAATCAGGGCAGTAGGCAATTAAAAGAGTGGAACTTAAAGAGAAGATCTAAATGGATGGTACAAATTTGGAAGACAGACATGCAGACAAGATTTGGCTAAGCGAGTAAAGAGAGAGGGGGTTTGAGGATGGAAATGGGGGACTGAGAATGTCAGGAGATGTGGAGGAAGGGGAACCAGCCAAGAAGGTTATGCAGATCCTGTTAGAGAGGTACTAACAGGGTAGAAGGAGAATCAGGAAAGCGTGGGATCAGAAAGTCAAGGGGTGGGCTTAACAGTATTAAAGAGTGAAAAGTGGTCAGGGTGCTCACCTGTGCTGTCTGGGGAGCAGCTGCTGTGTCCCAGCTGTTGTTGAAAGACTGCAGAGACGTGGGGAAGTAGAGACCCCAAGTGCAGATAGGGAGACAGTGGGACGAGAACGAGAGCAGGTTAGAGGTAGGGTGGGTGGCAGGTAATGTATGGGTGGCTTATATGAAAAGAAAGAGTAAAAGTTGCTCAGTAGTGTCCCATTCTTTGTGACTGTATGGTAGTTCCATGGAATTCTCCAGGCAAGAATACTAGAATGGGTAGCGCTGCAGGGAGATTCTTTACCATCTGAGCCACCTGGGGAGCCCAAGTGACTTATATACTGGGGTCTAATAGGATCTCCTGGGCTTCCCTGGTGGCTCAGCAGTAAAGAATCCACCTGCAATGCAGGAGACACAGGAGATGTGGGGTTGATCCCCTGGGACAGGAAGGTCATCTGGAGGAGGGCATGGCGACCTACTCTAGTATTCTTGCCTGAAGTGACTGAGCACACACATAGGATTTCATATACACAAAACACTGACCTTCTGGGAGCTGTGTCCATAAACAGCTGTGCCCATAAACCCCATCAGAAAGACACAGATTTGAATACTGATAGAATAAAAATGAAGGGCTGTTACAATGAGATGATGGGTCTACCGAGCAGGAGTAGATCATACACATGGCAGACAAACATCTACAACTTTGAACTGTGTATACATCTAGCACAATCTCAGAAATGCTACAGTTTATAAAAACTATTAAAAAAAAAGTAGTAGTATTGTTAAGCAGAGTTAGGAGGAGATAAAGAATGTAACCCAATGTGCACCATTCATTCACATAGGACTGAGAACTGAGATTTTAACTAAAGGAATCAAAAGTTACTTTAAAAATATGTGTTTCTGGCTTTGTTGCCTTGAACTCAAATTAAAAATGAAATGAATTTTATATTAAGGACATACATGCTAATTTAGAAATATTCCTTATTTGTTTCTTCTTAATGTTCTCTAACTTGATGAACATTGTCAGAAGTTAATCTCTGGAATCTATGGGAAGTTAGGATTAATAAACTGTGTCTGTGTGTGTATGCTTAGTCCTTCAGTTACATCTGACTCTTTGCAACTCCCTGGACTGTAGACCGACAGGTTCCTCTGTCCATGGGATTCTCCAGGCAAGAATATTGGAATGGGTTGCCATGCCCTCTGCTAGGAGATCTTCCTGACCCAGGGATCGAACCCAGTCTTCTGTGTCTCCTGCATTGGCAGGTGGATTCTTTACCATTGCACCACCTGGGAAGCCCAATAAGCTTTGTATTAGATCAAGATACGTTATAATCCCCATGTCTAGTGTAACCTGTTGATCTCAATTTAGTGAAGGTTTAGGTAGAATTATTAAAATATTAGCCAATACTATAAAAGGTCTTTCAGGTGTTTGTGCAACCACTATGAACAGTATGGATTCAGCTGTTTATTTGGTATAAAAAGTGAGTCAAACTAACAAATGAAGGGTTAAATTAAACTTTGGGAACGCAGTTTCTCAGTTATAATAAATCCTAGGTTCAAGAGTTATTACTAATTCTTTCTGCAAAAGTATTTGAGCTCCTGCGAGGTGGTTGACTTCCAATTAGCTATCTGTACACAGTAATGGGAACAGTTTCATAGAGAAAGTCACAGGAGAGACAGTTACTAAACCACAATGTGCAAAAGCCCAATCACCAAGTCCAAACACCAGCTCAGGCTATGATCAGTGACTCTTTTTGAACTAAAGTATGTGTGTTATATATATATATATATATATATATATATATATGCATATGCATATCAGTGTCACTTGCACTCACCTGCCTCACAGGTGATCTGGGCTAAGTTTCCTCTTCTATAATGGCTGCTCAATTGAGTAATTACTCAGTTACTATAATGGGTTAGTAAGTCATGCACTCTCAAAATATTAATGGTCATCCAGCTTTTTTTCAGATGAACAACTAAAGCCTAGTTAGTCCAAGTGTATGGCCCATCAAACTCTTCTCTAGTTAACAGCAGGATCCAGAAGAACATCACAAAGTTACTAAAATTAGTGGTCATCACTTCTCAGTACCTCTTTTCAGCAAAATTGCTACAGTTATAATTTTGCTATGTTGGGAGCCCAAGTATCTAACAGCCTGAGCTGTTCTGTGATTGACTTAACAGGTATTCTCCTTTGGCTGGATCAATGAGCTGGAACTTGCTCCATGAAATGTTAATCCAGCCTCAGAAATATACAAAGGAAAGAATCACAGAGGCCCCTTTTGGTGAATATGCACAAGCAAACTAGACTTTACAGGATGGTACTCTGACAATCTGGACTCAATTCCATAGATCATTCAGAAAGAGAACCCAATCTCCTTACAGTCCAAATAAAACAGCACTTAGTAGTACTTGCTGGTTTCACTTGGGTGGGAAGTCACCCACTTGCAGTACCAAGAAAGAAGCATGGAACTATCTTGAAAATGGTGTCTACAGGAACTCCAGTCTATTTCTACAAGATTCGTCATGGTGCAACAATTATGTTTATGGGATTGCAGGGAAAAATAGCAGAGGGGAGGAGAGATACTCAGTATGTGAAGAAACTGAGAAACAAAGGAGGGATTTACTTACCAAACAGAACCAAAGGGAAAGCTGAGACTGGATAACTCAAGATTTAAGCATTGTTTAAGATGAGATCCAGCTAAATTCCAACAATAACAAACTTCATGAGAGACTGGGATTTTAGCCACAGAATGAGAGATTCTTTTTCACTGCTGAAAAGTATAATAAGAGCAACAGAAAACTTTAGAGCAGACATAGTCTTAAGCATATAAGGGCACCAAGACCAGTGTTTGTTGAACCTTGCAGGGACTGTTGCATCTTAGGAACAGGGCAAGAAAATTACAGGTGAAGCTCTTCACAGTTGCTTTAAGTGAGTACCGCTTGCTAGACTCTGACGTTTTCCCCTGAAATAACTGACTTAACTGCCTAGATGTCCAAGTTCACTCCCACCACACACAGAGCTACCACGAGCATCCTCCACTGGGCAGCCTAAGCCACCACTTCCACCCTCCTCCCCACGATACACCGAGTTCTCCGCTAAGCACCAGGCACTCTGCCAGGCACTTTGCATACTTGATCTCAAATCTTTGAGAGTTATTCTTAATTCACATTTTCCAGCAAATTCCAACTTATATTTCCCAAGTGCTCACTATATGTCCTTGTGAATCAGGGCTCAAAGGCTCCAGCTCCATTTGGCTCCCAAGTCTATGCCTTGTTTAAACAAGTCGCTCTGGTATCATCATGCAACAATTTTAAAATAATGAACACTTTGAGGTTTACTAAGTGAAAAAGGTTGCCACCAGCTAATTGGGAGAAAGATACCAATAAGGCATTTCCATTTTGACAAAAATGCCTATATATTGGACCCCTGGCATATATGAATTTGAGACTTTTAGGGGAGAATTAGATAATGTACAAATTATACAGTGGAACTTGAAATAAAAATATAAAAACTTTTGAACAGCATTGAAAAAAATAGGTTTTACCAGTCCCAACATATGTTTTTACACAAATCTGCATGCTCCAATTAATCTGCTGAACTGCTGGTGTGCGGCTGGACCGCCTTAATCATCTTTGTAAGTACAATGTGCAATTTGTGGTCTGATTTCTACCAAGAAAAGTGCACCTAATTTTGGCTCGCCCCATACTTAAACCTATTTTAGAAAATTAGAATTTAACCATAGCTTTACACAGTCTTAAAAAGAAAAACTGTATGCAGCTGCTGACAGGTCATTGATGTTGTAATACTCTGAGTACCCAAGGAGAGATTTTATAGTATTATCCCAATGAATGGCATAAAAGAGACTTGGATTTTAAAAATTCATCTCTACTTGTCAAACATTATTAGGAAAGAAAGAAAAAAATGGAGATTTCTTGGGATGATCTGACATAGCGGTATGTTTTTCTGGTCCACCACGTCTGGCTGGCAGAACTCTTTTCTTTTCTAGTGAAATAAACAACTGTTTAGTACAATGCTATGTTTGGAACAAGGCAAGTTTTATTTTCTTTTTTAAGCCCTTGGCTCAAGAGAATAGTCTTATGGGAAATGGCTATTGTGTTTACTGTTGTTTGATGATGAAATGTCATCTGACTAAAATACTTATGAAATAAATTACTCCATTCAATAAAGCCATCAATAGTTTGGCTGGTTTAAAAATGCAATTTGCATTATAATGCACTGAGAAATCCCTGATGAAAAACTCTTGCATGCGTTTGTTCGTATCAACACACACACACAATCGTGCTTGCTCATGCTCTCTTTTTCTCTCTCTCCTGGTTTGAAAGAGTTGTTTACAACTTAAAATATCACAAAAACGTAAAATCTGAAAATGCCACTACCGTTTCACAGCTTAGTACAGAATCATCTTAAAATAAGAACCAATATGTTGAATGATTAGTTCACTTTGAGAGTGATGATTGACTAGAAGTGAGTAAGTGGTATTAAGATGTAGTTTATATTCATTTTCTTGTAAAAGGTGAATGGTTGTTAATGGTTACATCATCACATTTTTGCTGACCTAACAGAATAACCCCACTCACCCACTTTTGGGAGTCCAGCTTCTCCCTGTATAGTTTGCTTTTGCCATACCACTAACTTTCACTGTGGTGTGTAATCCTTATATGTATTTGGCTTATAAATTACGGGGAATGAGAATTACTTTTATTCTGGGAATTTTTCAATGTCCCTTAAGATCACTGGAGACAACCTTGAAAACCCAGGGTTGGTAATTATTGGCCTTGTGAAAGAAAACCAGCTCCTATTTCTTAATTAGTCTGGTTTTGATCTATGACTACTTCTGGGAGAGGAACTGCTGGTGAAGGAAAAACTATGTACCCTAGCCAATACTCTGCTAACATAAACTGAAAACATTTTCCTCCAAGGAGAAAACCTTTGAGGAAATAAGCCATTTCTCTAAGGAGGAATGCCTCCAAGATGCTGTCTGGAACATGAATGACACAGTATGCTCTCTCCTTCACTGAGTAAAATGTTCTGGGAGTAAGAGCTATATTGGTTCCCCACAATGCCTGAGATCTCTGTGACAACAGGGATTGAATCTTAGGTGTCCCCATGTTGCAAGGGCCAGCATATGGCCCAATAAGTGTTCATGGGTTAAATGCAAAGGAGTAACTGAGCTCAGTAAAACCACTGAGCTGATAACCCAGACTACAGGTCCATCCTACAGGCCAGTATTCCCATCTCACTGTGGCATCATGGCTCTTGGCCTCCAGGCTACATTCCTGAATGTGTAGTTCAGCTTCTACCTGAACTTTAATAGGACTGAAATGAATATTTGTGCTAAATCTCTTGTCACTGTTTTATTTTCAGTCAAGCAAGAACATGTTTTAGCAGTTTGGAAAGGAATGGGCTCAAGATACAAAATGGGTCCCTGCTATTTCTTTGAATATGTTTGCCATGAACTAATATTTCGGTCTATACAATAGGAAAAGCCGTGGGACTCCAAGCTTGACCCTGATTAATTGTCTGTGTGACCCTGAGAGAGTCCCAGAGACTTTCTTATCTCATCTGTGAAAGGTTGTACTAGATGCTCTCTCAGGTACCTCTTGGCCCTATTATTTTTAAAATTCTATTACTATTATTATTTATATTTGCAAAAGTGAGTGTGAGAGCATGATTTCTAAACAAAAACCAAAAAAGGAGTCTAAAAAAATGGTGTCACTGCTCACTCAAAAAGAGGAATGTGAACTCCCAGTTGTAACATATATCCAAGTCCAATGGAATACATTCACAGAATTAACTAGATTACCCCTTCCTATTCCTATCTGAGATGCTAAAATCAATATGTGAAGGACATGAGGAAATTGTTTATTTACCTTGTAATTAGTTAACAATCTTTACTGTCAAGCTGAATCTGGAGGTTTGCACTCATTGGGTAGCACGGGTTTCAGGGAGTCTGAATCTTCTGAAACTACAATCGGCCCTATGTATCCATGGGCCATTGGTTCCAGGACCTGCCACAGATACCAAAATCTGTGATGTTCAAGTCCCACAGTCTGCCCTCCTTATCTGCAGATTCAGTCAACTGCAGTCGGTAAACCATAGCACTGTATTCATGAACTCAAAAACACCTCTAAGTAGACCTCCACAGTTCAAACCCCTGCTCTTTAAGGGTCAATTTCATAGGCAAAATTTTGCATGTGTACAAAGTTATACAGGGGAGAAAGTTCATAGTTTTAATCAATATTTAACTCAAAAATTTAGGAACCTCAGGCTAAATCATGGTCTACTATCATTAATTGCTGTTTAGAACCCCTGGAGTTGGACCTAGATTGGATCCCATGCTCAGCCACTTAGCAGTTATCTGACTTTAAGCAGCCTCAGTTACCTTATGAGTGAAACAGAAATAATAATATCAACTTTGAGGATGGCTGTAAGGATCAATAAATGATATCCACAGAATTAATATATATAAAAGCACAGGTCCAGGGTCCATCTCATAATAAATGCTTAGTAAGAAACAAACATATATTCTTTTTCTCATGGCAAATGAGGTTGATTATGACTAAGTCTTCAAAGTTGTTCACTGCTGTTAATCAAATCAGCCTATTGGTTGAGAAGAGGATTCCTCTTCAAAAGCTGTAGGGAGAAGGTAGGGGAGGAGGCATTGTCTAAATATGGTAGTTTGTAAAGAAATCCATCACTAAAAGCAATCTATACTAGTCAATATAATCATACTAAAAAATGATTGTAACCATTTTAAACTTACAGTTTAAAACAATTTAAAATGCTGTATAATTTTGGCTTATACATGTCCAATTTGAAGGTTTCTGAACTAATTCTGGTGAGCTAACAAGATTTTCTGATCTAAGCATTTGCTGGCACTAACTCACTAAGAACTAACAAGAGGGCTGAATGAGATGGTGAGATGGTTTCTGAGGCTCCTTCTAGTTCTAAGACTCTATAGTTCTCTTCTGAATGAAAAAAAAAAAGGAAAATCCTTTTTAAATGACATTGAAATCTCTAAATTGTCTAAATAGTTTTAGGTCCCCTACTGGCACAAACAGTCCCATATCTTGACTCACCATGGGTGGAGTGCTCCGGCATGTAGGAAATGAAGACTCACTCTCCAGTTGGAATCCAGTTCTGGATCAAAGACAGTAAACCTTATTTGCATTTTAAAGAAGGGGAGAGAGAGGAATACTGCTGATACTCAGTACAGTATGACCACACACAAAGAGAGACTGGCTACCATATGCCACTCAGGAAAGCAGCCTGTTTCACTAGACCACCTTCAGACTACTATATTCAAACTATCCAATGTATCAACTTAGCTGGGTGGTTTCTTAAACCTGTATAGCATCAGGGTTTTCCCCAGAAAGTTCTTTGGGATAGAGATTATAATTTTGTAGTCTGCTGGACCTAAGTCCCACTGAGGTCTGGTAACCTAAGCACCTCGGCAGGTACTAAAATTTGAACTTAGGTCCAACAAACTCCAGAATTACTGATTCTTTCCACACACCAGTGGCCCCCAAAACATCAAGGGAGAATATTAGGTAGTTGTATCAGAATCAGCTGGAGAGCTTGATAAAATGCTTTTTCCTAGGTCTCAAACACAGAGGGTCTGATTTAGTAGGTCGGGAGGAAGTTAGAGATGAAACAAGTGCCTCTGTTAGTTCTAATGTGCAGCCAGGTTTGGGAAACACTGAGCTCTCCATTTGGGCTGCAGTCTCCAGGAAAGGCTTTTATTTTTAAAATTCTAAAAATTGAAATATAATTGCTTTAAAATGTTGCTTTAGTTTCTGTTGTACAATGAAGTGAATCAGATATATGTGTGTATACATATATAACCCCTCCCCTCTTGAACCTCCCTCCCACCCACCTCTCATCCCTCCCCTCTAGGTCATCACAGAGCACTGAGCTGAGCTCCCTGTGCTAAACAGCAGCTTCCCACTAGCTATCTATTTTATACATGGTAATGTATATATATCAACCTTAATCTCTCAATTCATCCTGCCCTCCACTTCTGCCCCTGTATCTGTGTAGGGAATGTGCTTTGAACACTGAAGAAAGAAGCTGGACTTAAGTAGTAGATGGGTTGTGAGACGGCCTTTGATGGAGGGGTCTGGCATATATATAAGGGAATAAGACAACCATCCCAGCTAGAGCTGAGGGTCATGAAGGAGGAGAAGGGCTGGGGATGTATCTAAAACTGAGACAGAAAATAGGTTCACAGGGCTTCCTTGAAGCCCTGTGTTGAGAAGGATTCTGATGTAGGGAGAGGTGGCATACAGCCACAGGATAGACATGCTAAACTTCAATACAGAACTTTATTTTTAAATGACAACATATGGTGTATTTTATAGTCCATCAAGATTGGCTTTGTTTAAATGAATATAAGATAAAAATAAGATGAACAGTAAAGTTTAATCATCTCTCCCAAATTTTACTTGGTCCCTACAACTCTGCTTTTAATTATAGCTTCATGACTTTTACCTGAATTCCTCAAGTGCAAATACTTTCTTTTAAAATTTATTTTCATCATATCTTCAGTGCAATGCAGAAAAGGAATCTTAAATATTTATTTCAGCATTTTATATTTTTATTGGTTTTGTAAACCACTGAAATTGTAGAGTGTACTTAAGAGTGAGTTGGTTCCATATGCAGTAAATCAACTGAGGACAGACTACAGTGTATACCATGTACAAAGAGAATCACTATAGCTAAAAATATAACTTCCTCCCCTCCCACCCCTGAAGCCAACATCCAAACAACTACAAAATTGCATGCTGGAGAGATGGGTACTATATTCCAAGACAAATATATACAAATTAGGCCGGAAAACCTTAAAGTGTTATTGATTTAATTCTAAGAAACATTTCACAATCAAGTCTCATAGATACTATTTCTCTATAGAGAAAAGTACAAGGAAGGGGAGAAAATGGTTGCAAAAGATATGAATGTGGAAAGGAGCCTCATGCAGAAAGGAAACTTGCTAAAGTATTTTAAATACCAACAACGAGAAAAAGGAGTTTCAGTCTCCATGTAGCACTGTGAGCTCAGGGACTCTACCTCTCTCTCTACTTCCTCAAGTTATACCCCAATCTGACTCTGGGGGCCTCAGCAGCTTCAAAACTTCTAACAGCAGTGGGTGAGAGGCAGCAGAAAGATTGTCATGAAACCAACAACCTAGAACATGTACATGAGAGTGATGCAGGTCTCAACAGTCCAAGCCAGGGCTGGGGTAACTTGCTTGGTATTTGGTATTCAGGATTCCTTCTGGAACATTCAGAATGCTGCATTCTCGCCACAAGGGGCAGGAATATTCTAATATGAAGCATGTGAAGACCCAGAAGGAGTTATTCAGAGGCTTCCAGTTCCAATGCTAACTCCCCAGTAGAATTATCTAGATCATGAGTCATACTTTTCCAGTCACCCTAAAAATATGAAGACAGACTCAATAATCTAGAACAAAGCTTGGTACATAGTGGGAACTCAACAAACGTTATCTGAATGTTGATCAGATGTCTAGAAAGTCAATAGTGGGTGGTTCTTGACAGCTAGATGCTGATAACCCTTAAATATAAAATAGATTTCTGAAAAACCAGGGTAAAAGGGGGGTTGGACCATTATTTTCCAATCGATCTAGCAATCAACAGAGTAGCTCAAAAAGGGTTGTTCAACAGTAGATGATCGAAGTGAGAAAGTGACTTTGGTAGTTTGTGAAGGTGTAGGTATTTATTTAGAAACTGAGAAAATTATAAAAATAATATAATAATATATAATAATCAAATAAGTATAATAATAAATATAATAATAAAAATTTAAAATATAAATTTATTTACTTTAATTGGAGGCTATTACTTTACAATATTGTAGTGGTTCTGCCATACATTGACATGAATCTGCCACGGGTGTACATGTGTTCCCCATCCTGAACCCCCCCTCCTACCTCCCTCCCCATCCCACCCCTCTGGGTCATCTGAGTGCACTAGCCCTGAGCATCCTGTCTCATGAACTTGGACTGGTTCAGGTTATATATTTTATTATAAATTATAAAAATAATCTAATAGTCTAATCTAAGTGGATTCATTTCCCCCATCACTAATTTTGGCCACAATTATGAAAATATTTGTATTCTATTTACACTGATTGCTCAATACATATTATTAATTTATTAGTCTATCAAATACATATTTAGTAAATTAAGTGCCATAAAAGACGTGCCTATTGACAACAATCAAAATGATGCTTCCTGCTGATATAGTTATTTCTATGGTAAATATAAAAATTCAGAATAACCTTTAAAATGATACAACTTGAGATCAGAAATTTGGCATCAAAAATATCAAGGTAAAAATAATGATTCACACAGGTTTGAAACTAAATTTTTAAACGAAATTCCTATATTTAAAAAAATATTTCAGAATGAAAGTGAACTGACCAAACAATCAAAGTTCAAAATGGCTCTAAGATTCAGATTACACATAAATGAGAAAAAGAAGAGACCACTATATTGAGGTGAATGGCAACCACTTCCAATATAATTCAAATTATTTCATTTTATCTTTCTTTTATTTGGGAAATAATTATTTCTCTGAAAAGCCCTTCATAGCCTTTCCCCTCTTTGAACCCACATTCTGGGCTGGAATTCTATAAAAGTCTATAAAATTCTATAAAATCACAAACATAACTTTATTTTGAAGGTCACAATGCACAGTTGCATACAACCTTATGTTGGCATAAGACAGGGATGCTGACGAAGAATTTAGAAAGTTAGCTCTAAGACAGCAGGGACCTTTTATCCACTACCTGACCCAAGCCCCAGTCCCTAGAACACAGGAGACACTAAATAAGGAGTCAGTGAAAACACGAATGAACAATGAGGTCTGGGTCCCTTCTAGTGGATTCAGACCATTCCTCATGTCTGGTCTCATCACTACCATTATTGTTCCAGGAATTTCTCCAACAGAGAACTGGGGGACAATGGATATCCCTGGCAGACTCTGAATCTGTGAGGTAAGACTGCCCAGCAGTCACAGGCATCAAAGGCTCCTCAGGAAAAAGTGACTCAACAGAACTGTAAAAACCCATTCCCAAACTGTGTTATTTAATATGTCTCATTAGAAGTTTAATGACAACTTTGCAGAGAATCAAACAATACAATTCTGAAGAAATATCATTTCAAAGCAATATTTAAGCCAAATACTTAGGGGAATTTAAAAAAAATCAGATTTTTAAAAGTAGTTTACAGCTCCTCCCACATATAGATTTTCATGATATGGACCTATCTATTATTCATTGATAGAGTAGCTCTAGTCTCAATCTAAATGAATGAACAAATAGAGATAAAGCTACACAGAAACCAAAGACAAACATTAAATTCCTATAAAAAATGAAAGGGGTGTAAAATGATAAAGTAGTTTTCTATAAATGTCAAAATATCATACTTGTGAAATTTGGAAAACAGATAAAATGCTTACATGTTGCTGCTGGTTAAAGCTGGTAGTAGATGAAATTAAAAAAGCTGTATGTTATACTCCATTGCTATTGGACCAAGACTTCGGCAGGATAACATTCACCTTTTCATTTGAAAATAAAGATACATCTAAACTCTTGAGTTGAAAGGTTAAGTGTACTCTCTGTGTAGTTGATAAATGTAGACCTAATCTAATCAGGGGCTGGCCCAGGCACCGCTGCCCTGACCCAGGCTTCTGGTTTCCATGAGGGTAAGATCTAACCAAGATGTAGGCTCTCGGCCTTTGACCTACTCGAGACCTGGTCCGAGCCAGCCGAGAGCTCAGCTTAACAGCCGGGGAACTCGCGGTTCAAATCAGGACCATGTGCACTTGGCAAATACAACACATGGCTCTGAAATGAAAATGCAACATGATCGAGTGCTTCGGGATATTTTAACAGCTAGGAAAGAGATTATAGCTAGATAAAACTGGGCTTTCAGGTCACTTTGGCTCATTCATGTTTCTCCCCGGTTCTTTGGACTAGACAAATTTAATTTTATTGTTATTTCTTAAGAATTTGCTAGAAAAACAAAAGTTGGGTAAGTTGTTTCATGGCTGATTGATCTTGGGGAAGAAGGGGTGTTGTAAGGTTTTTCTGTGACATATGTCACCGATTAGATAGTTAGCTTTTTCTATTTCCAACTGAGCCAAACCAAATTAATTAGAAAGCAGTTTGAATTACAAGCTAAATACAATGAAAAGTAATAAAAACAGAAAATGACATTTAGGTCATCAATAATATTCCTGAGGTAATTCAGCATTGATTTCTCTTGTTTTCTATGATAAAGAGCTTTACAAGTTGTCAAACTGACAGTTTAACCCCTGGCTGTTACAGTAGTAACAACAGCAGGCATCGGGACCACAAATTTAATAACGGGGCAGATTTATTTTCTTTTGGTTCTCACTTTGTTTCTCCTGGAAATCAGCACTAGGAGTGTAAGATGGTCTGAGTTACCATGAACCTGAGGAAGTCTACAAAACCCGCAGTCTTTGTAAGATTCAAACATACTTATCAACCAAATTCAAATCCAAGCAGGTATCAGAGATTTGGGTGAAACAAAGAAAAACAACTCCCAACAGCACATTAGTATCTCTCTTTTTTTTTTTAATAAGGAAAAACATAGATTATGACAATCTTTGCAACAAAAAAGCCCTACTTATTACTTTTCAGAGTAAAACTTACACTTCTTTGCTATGAGAGAACTTTAATCTATGGCTCACTGTATTTTAGAATGTTTAAGGTCCGTGAAAATCAATGGTTTTAATTACTTTCAAAATTTTAGTATAGGAAAAACCCATGATGCAAAGACTTCCCCTCCAAATAGCTAAACTTTTTAATTGAGGGAGGGAAAAAACCCAGAGAAGGTAGAAGTTTTATTTGTATGATGTCTAGTTTTCTAGCCCTAGTGAAGTATTTGAGGAGAACTGGGGTGATCCATAATCTAAATTTAAACCCTGTGTATCCAGTTATCTTAGGGACTATGGCTGTAACCCCTCTGCCCCTGCATCCAGGTCCCAGAGCCAGCTCCTCCCAGCTCCCAGTATTGCACAGGGGCGTCTGCAGAGATCCCCAGGGCATCTCTTTCCAGTTCAACCTCTGGAAGACATTTCATGCCAATCTGGGCTCCTGGTGTTCAGGAAGTGGCTCTCGGAGGTGCCAAGGCCTGGAGGTACTGCCAAGTAGCACAGATGACTGCTTGTCAGGGTTCTTAAACAACCTGAGAGCAGCAGCTGGGATTGCAGGAGAACCTTCAACAACCTGCAGGTTTTTCCCCTGGCCAGACAAGCTGAAAGGCTTACCTGCTGAATGAGTTTTCAGACCAGACCATTCATCATACCCTCAGATACACATTTTCAAGAGTGAAGCTCAAGCCTCTTGCTGTGGCTTACAAGATTCTTTAGGATCTTGCTTCTCAGAGAATTTACTTCCTACCACTTACTTTCCTAACCAACCCAACACTAATATCCAGCAACAGAGAATCAGATGCAGTTCTCTGACTGGACCAGCTTTCCAATACTTCCACATTTGTTGTTTTTTTCTATCTGGAACTACTTTATCCCGCATTTTAAGGTTGAGTCCAGTTGATCTTCTCTGGATAATCTTAGAATGTCGCATCTATTTATGTCAGAAAGAGAAGCTCTTCTACCTCAGAGCTAGAGCTGTGCTGTCCACTCTGGTACCCCATCTGATTATGCTATCAAAATCAAGAGCAAAATTAAACACAGTTAAAATTCATTTTCTCAGTTATGCTAGCCATGTTTCTGTGTTCACTAGCCATGCATTGCTGGTGGTCCCTGTATTGGACTATATTGATATAAACCATTTCCATCACTGCAGAATGTTATTTTGTGCAGCACTGGTCTAGGGACAAATGAGCAGGTGGGTTGCCCGACCCAGGGTGGGAACAACAATCCCAGGTCTCAAAAATCTCCCACAGCCAAATGCTACTGGTGAGGAAGGAGAGAAATCTCATTCTCATTCTTTCCCTGAGCCCAGCTCATTAGATCCCTGTGGCTATCAAAGTCAGAGAAGTTGAAAGGGCACTTATCAGACAACAAAAGCACATCTGGAATTTTGAGGGGTCTAAATTCTGAAAACAGCATGAAGAGTAAGGAGCTTCTTGATTCTAAGTCTACCTGAAGACTAGCAGATGAAATATACATGTAATGAGAAAGCAGGGGAGGGCAGGAGGGAACCACTCACATTATCACTAGAATGCTGATATACTGGCCACTTTGTAATCATATAGGGTTGGCCAAAAATTCGTTTGGGTTTTCCTGTACCATCTTATGGAAAAACTTGAGAACTTATTTGCCAACCCAATACTATAATGCATTCTGAGTTATATAAGATGAATCTTTCCTACTTTAGGAATCAATTCACTCTTTAGAACAATATCTTCAAATAACTGACCTCCTCTTGGAACCAAATCATTTTGGAATTGGAGGTATTACAGATGTCATCAGAACATGGTGCTCCCAGGATTGAGGGAGAAGACTGGAAAAGCCATCCTCTGAGAGTGAAGTTGAGAAATCAACGCATAGAGTCCGCTATTCCTTCAACACAGCCTAGCCACAGAGAGAGCCCATTTTCTGGCCAATCTCAGTTTGAGCAACCCTGACAGGTGATGACATTTATCTCAGCAGGAACCAACCACCACCACTGCGTGCCTGTGTCCTGAGCCTGGCACAGTGAGGCCCTGATACATGTGCAACACAGCCTGCCAGGCTCCTCTGTCCATGAGATTTCCCAGGCAGGAATACTAGAGTGGGTTGCCATTTTCTTCTCCCCAGGATCTTCTTGATCGAGGGATTGAACCCCAGCCCACTGTATTGCAGGCAGCCTCCTGCATTGCAAGTGAATTCTTTACTGACTGAGCTACGAGAGAAGTCCAATAAATACAATAAAGGAAAACAAAATGCAAAAATATCAACTAAGCACCACCCAGAACAAGATATAGAACACTCCAGGTTTCTTTCTTAGTCTTCATCAACCCCATGTCCTTCTCAGGGGCAATTGCTACTGTGACTCCCAATCACCGGGGAGAAGTCTCAGGGGTAATATTTTGTAATACTGGTTCTCAAACTGGGCTGCTCATTGGCGTCATGTAGAGAGTTTTAACCAGCACTGGTTCCAGCACATAAATGCTGACTTACATAGTCTGGGCACAGCATGTTTTAGGTATCAGGTGATTCTGATGTGTCAAATTCTTAAATACAAGACTGTCAAAAGTAATCAGAAAGAGGTTGCCATTTGCAGGGAGTTAAGGCTGAATTTCCTTATTCTTCCCTTTCCTTCCTTCTCATTCTCTTTTTTTTTTTCAGTTTTTCTTCCCTTCCTTTCTTCCTTCCTTTTCCCCCAGTCAAGCCACAATTGCTACAACAGATATCAGAAGCAGCTTAAATTACATCTAATAAATCCCCCCTTTAAAAAAAATTTTCAGGATTAAGTAATTTTAAAAAGGATATAAGGAGGGAAAGGTAAGAAAAACAGAAAATAAAGCAAGCTAACTGGGGAAGAGATGAAAGACTTGAAGGGAGAAAACAAAGCAGAAGAAGTGGGGAGATGAAAGGAAATAGGCTCTCTCCTGACACAGTTTATTTCACCCTATACGTTTACCTAATGAGGACCCAATAGGACAAAAGAGCTGTTGAAAATTGCTGGTGGTACCCTGATATATCAGCTGACTGTAACGTTGTTGTTTAGTTGTAAGTTATGTCCAACTCTTTGAGACCCCATGGACTGTAGCCTATCAGGCTCCTCTCTGTCCATGGGATTTCCCAGGTAAGACTACTGGAGTGGGTTGCCATTTCCTTCTCCAGGGATCTTCCTTACCCAGGGATTGAACCTGCATCTCCTATACTGGCAGGTGGATTCTTCACCACTAAGCCACCAGGGAAGCCCTGACTGCAACATGATTTTCCCCATAGTTTCTCAGCCCTCATAGCAAATGACATCCCCTCCCCAAGCCTCACCAGTCTCTCACTCCCAGGACTCTGTGTTCTTGGGAGGCAGCACAGCAATTTGGGTGAGAGTTGGGTTCCAAAGTCAGACAGCTGAGCGCTTTGAGCAATAACCTTGAGAAAGATATTAAGTTAACCCTCATGTGTCATTATGTAAAATGTAGATAATAGTCTATACCTGTGCTGGTGAAATGTTATATGTCAGCCTGGCTAGGCTATGATGCCCAGTTCTTTTATTGACCACAAATTCAGGTGTTGTGAAGGTACTTTGTAGATGTGATTACATCTACAGTCAGTTGACTTCAAGTGGAACAGATTACCCTCTATAATGTGGGTGAGCCTCACCCAATCAGATGAAAGCTTTGAGGGCAAAAGTTTGCCAGTAAGGAAGGAGTTCTGCCTCAGGACTATCAGAGGGGTTTCTATGTGAGTTTCCAGGCATCTGGCCCGCTCTAAAGATTTCAGATGTAAGACTGCAATCTTGATTTTTGCCTGAGTTGCTAGCCTGCTGTCCTGCCCAATGAGTCTCAGAGTTGCCAGTCCCCACAACTGCCTGAGTCAGTTGCTCAAGATAAATCTCTTACTATATGCACACGTATATTCTATTAGTTTTGTTTCTCTGGAGAACCCTACCTCATGATGTAAGAAATGCAATGTGCTAATGAAATGCATAATCAACATTAGCTACAATTTTTAGGGTAGTGTGGGGCTTGTTATGGCTTATCTTTCCTGCCATGACCAGAAGACTCGGGGTTGATCCCCAACTCTGTACTTTGGATATAATTTCTCTCTCTCTTCTATCTTTTGTAAATTTTATCATAATAGATGTCAGGCCATCTCTCTCTAATTCACTTTAACACAGACCCAGAGCATAATCACCGACTCAACAGACATGAATTCATGCATACTCCGGGAGATGATGCAGGACAGGGAAGCCTGGCGTGCTGCAGTCCACGGTGTTTCAGAGCCAGACACGATTTAGTGGCTGAACAAGAACACAATCAGAGTTAAAACAACAGCCTGGGCATTAGAGAGACACAGCTGGGTTCTGGAAACTGCTTCATTCCAGACTCTGGGTGCTTTCTCCTAGGCTGCCACAGATACCTCTATTCTTTTTGTCGTCCTTTTTGCTTCCAGTCGCCAACCCTGGCCTATAGGCAGCTTTGGTCCTCAGTGCAAGGCAAATCGGAAGCACCTATTTCACTAGCCTCTTCTTTCAAGCCCCCCACAGGGCTCCCTTGCTGTCTGTATTACCTCTGCAGCAATACACTTGAATCTGAGGTTTGTGCTACATGGCTCGCAAAAGGCTAACACCTAAGAACAAAGGGCGTGTGGACGACGATATTTCAGGAGATGCCAAAGTCCTCACTGCTGAATTTAATGAAAGTGGAGTTCTGAAGGGTGAAGGTCCAATTACTGTGTGAAGCTTTCCAGGTGGCTCTGCTTCAGTGACCTGAACAGGTGGGAGCAGGGAGACCACCTGCTTCTCTGTTTGCACAGTGACTAATATGTGTATAAACACTTAATAAACATTTAACTGTGGCAACGCTCTTAAAATAGCTCTTTCACAACTAGAATTCAACAGATCTGAAATTACTGGGTGACTCCATAAGGCCACTTCCATAAAAGGGGATGGGCTGCAAATTCTGGTGGTGGTGGAACCCAATCCCTCCCAACAGGTCAGAATGGCTGATCCTCGTCATGCTAGGGTCTGACTCACAAAACCCAATACTACATCTACGTTTCACAGGGAACACAGAGCAGACTATGACAATTTTATTCCAAACAAATTGCTGAGTTGTAACACATTTGCAGGGAAGCTTTTTCAAGACTCAGAGTGAGTTCTGAGAATTAAAAATATAGATTCATATTCTGGGTGTTGGAGAAGCTGGATATCCACATGCAAAAGAATGATATGAGACATTTATCTTAGACCATATACAACAAAAATCAACTCAAAATGGATTTTAAACATTAGACATGACACTGTAAAACTCTTAGAAGAAAACACAGGGAAAAGTTTCTTGACATTGGTCTGGGGAATAATTTCTTGGATCTATAACCAAAAGCACAGGCAACAAAAGTAAGAATAGACAAGGGGAACTACAGTAAACTAAAAAACTTCTGCCAAGTAAAGGAAACGATCACCAGAATGAAAAGGCAAGCTATAGAATGGGAGAAAGTATTTGCAAACCATATATCAGATAAGCAGTTAATAGTCAAAATATGTAAGGAACACTTACAACTCAATAGCAAACAGACAAATAACCCAATTTAAAAATGGGTAAAGAACTCGAATAGATATTTCTCTAAAGAAGATATATAAACGGCTAACTGGTACATGAAAAGGTGCTCAACATCAATCATCATCAGGGAAATGCAAATCAAAACCACAATGAGATATCACTTCACACCTGTCAGGATGACTAGTATGGGAAAAAAAAAAGCGTTGGCAAGGATGTGGAGAAATTGGAACCCTTGTACATTTTTGGTTGAAATGGAAAATGGTGCAGCTGCTATGTAAAACAGTATGGAGGTTCCTCAAAAAATTAAAAATAAAACTACCATATGATCTAGCAATCCTACTTCTGGGTATATATCCAAAAGAATTCAAATCAAGGTCTGAAAAAGAAATTCACACTCCCGTGTTCACTGCAGCACTGTTCATAATAGCAATGATATGGAAATAATCTAACTGTCCACCTATGGATGAATGAGTAAAGCAAATGTATATGTAACAAAGGAATGAATATTATTCTGCCCTAAACGAGAAGGAAATCCTGTCAGAGGCTACAACATGGATGAACCCTCAGGACATTATGCTGGCTAAATAAGTCAGTCCCAGAAGGACAAACGGGCTTCTCCGAAGGCTCAGCAGTAAACTGCCTGCCAAAGAAGGAGACGCCAGAGATGTGGGTTCAATCCCTGGGTCGGGAAGATCTTCTGGAGGAAAAAATGGCAACCCATGCCAGTATTCCTGCCTGGAAAATTCCATGGACAGAGGAACCTGGCCGGCTATCGCAGGCTATCTTCCAGGGGGTCACAAGGAGTTGGACACGAGCGACTGAACACACACAAGGACATATACTCCTTGATTCCTCTTATGTGAGGTTTCTAAACAGTTTAATCAGAGAAGTAGAGAAAATAATGGTGGGGTCAGGGGCTGGAGGCAGGGAGAAACCGGGAATTGCTGTTCAATGGGCATAAAGCTTCAGTAATGCAAGGTAAGTTCCAGAAATCTGCTGTACAATACTGTGCCTATAATCAACAACATTGTATTGTGCACTGAAAAATGTGTTAAGAGGGTAGATCTCATGCTAAGTGTTCTCACTAGAAAACAAACAAACAAACAAGAAAAGCTGTAGGACACAAGGAGACTTTAGGAAGTGATGGATATATAGTGATGATTTCAAGGGGACTTGCTCACATCCAAAATGATAAATTTGTATATATAAATGCATATGTGCATTCTGGGTATATCAATTATACCTCAATAAGGTTGTTAAAATACTCCTTTTCAAATATCATAATTTGGGAAAAATGTAGAATTTAAAACTCTTTATAATAATCAATGTTAGATGAATTCAATCATAATCCATTTACTCTCATATGGCCTCCAAGGATACATGAACAGTGTCAGCAGAGTTATAAGTCCTGATTAAGGCTTTGGCTCTGATAATTTTCAATACAAACTCCCTTGTGATGGATCTAATTCTTTTCCCACACCTCACCTAACATATTGGTTAGAATTAAGTTCTGCTGCAGATTAAAGAAAAATTGTAATATCGGTAGCTTAAACAAGACAGACGGAGAAGGTAATGGCACCCCACTCCAGTACTCTTGCCTGGAAAATCCCATGGACGGAGGAGCCTGGTGGGCTGCAGTCCATGGGGTCGCGAACAGTCAGACACAACTGAGCGACTTCATTCTCACTTTTCACTTTCCTGCATTGGAGAAGGCAATGGCAACCCACTCCAGTGTTCTTGCCTGGAGAATCCCAGGGACGGGGGGAGGCTGGTGGGCTGCCATCTCTGGGGTCGCACAGAGTCGGACACAACTGAAGCGACTTAGCAGCAGCAGCAGACAAGACGGAAGTGCATTTCTCACTTATGTAAATTAAGCTCAAAGGGAAGCAGTCTTAGGCTGGCAGGGTGACTGCACAACCAGCAGGGACCCTGACTCCCACTAAGTTATTACTGTTTTCAGCATATCATTTTCACTCAGGGCCCAAAAGCCCAAGAAGGCTACCAAGCGCCAGCCATCATGTCTACATTCTTGCCAGCAGAAAGGAGCAAGTGGCAAAGCAGGGGCCCCTTATTCTTCAAGGGTGCACAGGACACTTCTACTTATATTTCACTGCCAGAAATTAACCATATGGGTACATATTGCTGCAAGGGGAGCCAGTTTTTATTTTGGGTGATGATATATCCAGCCCAAACCAGGGATTTCTTTATTAAAATAGAAAGGGAAAACAGTTACCAGGGGGAGAATCAGCAGTTTCTGTCTATGTAGGGCTAGATTTACCGAGGATGAACATTTTATAGAAGGGAAAGCTTGTTCTGGATGTCAATGGAAGCTTGGGGTGACAATATGCATTAGGGAATGAGTAAACACAAAGATTTTATGAAACAGAAAAAAATATGTAATTTTTATAGTACAACACATTACTTTTTCTTGCCAGTTAAATACCTTTAAGAGCTGAATCCAACGCTCTGAGGACTAGATGGTAGAAAACAAATGCATATATACAAGCTACCTTTGTTTATGTGTGTTTATATGTTATTAGACAACTGGATAAATGAGTCATTTGGAACCATGAAAATAGTTCTTTTAATTGAATATTAAAAGGAAAAAAAAACAAAAACAAGAACATCACTGAAAGTCACATCATGTTGCAGAAAATATAGGTGCTTCAGCTTTATGCATTTATACAGAGCAGATTTCACAGTGACACATCATGAGAGAAATAAAAGTAAAAATGCTGTTTGGGGCTTAGTCCACCATGGACTCCTGAATTGGCTTGTTGGCTTTGCTTACTGATCACATCAGCTAAACCAGCTTATAGAATGGACACTCCACTGAGTGCATTCAGTCAAGGTGATTCTCTCTTCCAACCCCAGTGTTCTTTTGTTTGTTTTTTGGGAAGTCTGAGTGGAGAGGTTGAGCTATTGGTGTGATTTCTTGAACTGGGGGGCTGTTTTGGTGCACACACAGAGAATGGACACTGAGAGTCACCAGATCTGCACAGGATGCCCCAGAACATTCTATACGGTTAGAGGGCTTTTGGTGCCACCTCCCTCTGGCACTGTTACCACTGAGCAGTCACCGCTGCTGTAGAAGAAAAAGTGGTTGCTCAGTTGCGGAGAAGGCAATGGCACCCCACTCCAGTACTCTTGCCCGGAAAATCCCATGGACAGAGGAGCCTGGTGGGCTGCAGCCCATGGGGTCGCTAGGAGTCGGACACGACTGAGCCGACTTCACTTTCACTTTTCACTTTCATACATTGGAGAAGGAAATGGCAAGAAAAGGAATTCTCTTGCCTGGAGAATCCCAGGGATGGGGAGCCTGGTGGACTGCCGTCTATGGGGTTGCGCAGAGTCGGACACGACTGTAGCGACTTAGCAGCAGCAGCGGTTATGCCCGACTGTGACCCTATGATGGTAGCCTGTCAGGCTCCTCTGTCCATGGGATTCTCCAGGCAAGAATACTGGAGTGGGTTGCCATGACCTTTTCCAGGCGATCTTCTTGACCCAGGGATTGAACTTGGGTCTCCTACATTGCAGGGCGATTCTTTACCATCTGAGACACCAGGGAAGCATCAAAAGACACCTTTACACTGGGCTGCCATTCCCTTCTCCAGGTGTTCTTCTCAACCCTTGGATCAAACTTGGGTCTCCTTCATTGCAGGCAGATTCTTTATCATCTGAGCCACTAGGGAAGAACAAAGGTTTGGCATTTCCTCTCAGTCGGGGAATCAAACCCCAGACTCCCGCATGACAGGCGGGGATACGCACCACTAAACTAACAAGGGCTTACTAAGCCCTTGTCATTATACTAACAGCTGCTGTATACTGCTAGTATACAAACAACTGCTGTAAGGAGTAGCTAATTAAGAGACAACCTGAATTTCAGTGGAGCCAGAAGCTTATTCTTTGCCTAAAGTTGAGCTGATCTTTACACAGAGAACACACACAGGGAGGAGAGGACTTCAGCAAGCCATGATGTCACCTCCAAGCTCCCTGAGCTCAATGGGGAAAGAAAGGAAGCTCCCTGACCAAAGGGGGTAGTTGGTGTGGTTTCTCACCACCACATGGAGGATATAGTGCAGCTGATGGTAGAGAAGTGGGGTGGAGGGGGTGACGCCTTTAGGATCCCCAAAGAAACTGGATCCTATGCTGTCTGGTCAGTGAGGGGAGGCCCTAGACTTCATCAGGTGTAGGAAGATTATTACAGCTGTCCTAGGAAGCCCTCTCTTTTTACAAAGCCAAATGAGAGTCATCCTGACTCTTTATCAAGCGTGGCCAGCACTTATGGAGCAGGGCTGCATAAGCAACAATCATCCACAAATCACTTGGCCAGACTGCTAGATAAATAATAGATCTTACAGGCCTTCACAACTTTAAAGGACACTCAGGTGATCAAAGAAGACCTTGTTAGAAAGTGGCTAGCACCCGAGAGGCTCACTGCTGCAAGAAGTTTTTTCAGGTATCTCACAGGAAGAAAGTACCTGCTTGTAAACAAAAGAAAAAAGTTGCAAGTTTAAAGGACAGGAGAATTTAAAAGCATAAGGGAAAAAAGAAGCAATGAAAAGACATAAACAATTCAGGGATGCTTAACCACAAGGACATTCTTCCTGCCAAGTGTAGCTTGTCCAGTGGACCCTAAACTTTCAGATCCTTCCATTTAAGGAGTCTGACCACTTCTGATTTACTCTCTAGATCAGAGACCTGAAACTCAGGTTAGGCCTACTGACAAGAATACCTACAGAATCTAAATGTGCCACCTGATGGCTGTGATAAATTCTGGGACCAGCCTCTGAAACTAAGACCATGCATAAAACCTTTTCTATATGTAAGAAACTCCATATTCACGACTGTTAATATGATCCGTAAGATTTATTGTTGTTGTTTAGTGGCTAAGTCATGTCCAGGTCTTTTGTGACCCCATGGATTGTAGTTCACCAGGCTTCTCTGTCCATGGGATTTCCCAGGCAAGAATACTGGAGAGGGTTGCCATTTCCCCCTCCAGGGGAATCTTCCTTCTCCAGGGATTGAACTCAGGTCTCCTGCTTGGCAAGTGGATTCTTTACCACTGAGCCACGAGGGAAGTCCTTAGGGTCACCCATTTGGTATTGATGGCAACCTCTATTTTATGTTTTTCCTTTCCCAATGTGAATATGGGCTTCTTCAAGAAATTATAACAAAATCTTACATATCTAATATACAGCGGTAGCAGTTAATATCGTGTAAAATTCTCTATCCTTTTTTTTCTACAGAGAAAGATGCAAACAGGGAAAGGAACAGGCTTTAGAAGATGTATAGCTGGCTGCATGAAAGCAGGACTGTGAGTATGATGATGAGGTGCCTTCATTCCAGGCATCACGAAGGGATGGGGCTGCCCATGAGAGCACCTTCCCATGTCAGTGTGGTGCAACTCGGGTAACTTCCTCCCTGACTCCCAGACAGAGCCTCCTTGAAGTGCAGTAATGAAAGCATTTCCCTCGAATTCGTTGCTTTTCTGGCTTGTGGCAGCAAAGAAGAAAGACCATATCATCTGCTGGCTGATGAAAACTTGAATAGCTGTACACTGTCACCAGATCATTTGGAGGAAAATGATAAATGCCCTAAAGAAAGCCCTGGGATGCTATATGTAAATCTAAGGTAAGAAGAGCCAATAAGGTCTGTGACAACATTAAGCCAGTTACTAGCAATGAAGCAATTATATGCGCGACTGAAACAATCTATAATGACAGCTATAACAAAGGCACAAGGAAGAGGGCAGGGGCCCACTTGGAATAATCTGAAACATCTAGTGTCCTGAGAGGAGAAGAGTATGACCTATTCCAGAGCTTGAGGGTCAGAATGATCTGGAATTATAAGCAGAGGCTGAAGGTACTGTATCACACAACTTTCTAATTATCAGTGCCTTAGCTCCGGTGAAGGCATACCTTATGAAGTGACTGGCGGCAAGGAGTCACAAAGGGAAACACAAGCTCACTGCATAGAAACAAGAGGAAGGAAAGTAAAACACAAGAGCATAAAAATTATCTAATTATGTAAAAAGTGATGATACCTGACTAGGGCCAGGGTGTTGAGAAAAGGCTATGCCCCTACACCACTTGAGGGAGAAGAAATTGCTACATACCCTTTCTGTGATGGGCAGGTTAAGATAGGTATCATCTTTATGTATCACCTTTATGATTCCATGGTCTGAGCTGGGAGCTCTATTACTTGCATATTATCCTAAACATAATGAATGTGAAAAGTGATTTAAAGAAGAGTTCATAGTAATGATAATAACAGCTCACATTTATTTGGGGCTTGTGAGTCTCTTCACAGAAGGAAAAGCTCTAGAGGTCGGTGAAGTCCATAGTAGGAATGGAGGAGGGAAATGAATAAACACTTAGAGATTCTATGTAGTAGATAAATGCAGAATCTTTACAAGGCAATATGTTACCTTTTTCCACCTGTGCAATATCTTCAGAGATCAATCAAAAGCTCTGAAGACCACATGGCAGAAAACAAATGCATATGGACAAGTTACCTTTGTTTATATTTGCTTGTATGTTACTAGACAGCTGGATGAGTCCTTTGGCATCCCGGAAATGACTCTTTTAATTGCATATTAAAGAGAGCAACCAAAACAATCACTGAACATCACATCAAGGTGCAGAAAATACAGACGCCCTATAGCTTTATCCATTTATAAGAGAGCAGATCTCAAAAGACATAAGAAAATAAAAACATTACTGAGTCTACTGTGCGTTTTATATCTTAACTCATTTCATCATGAGGATGTTCATCACAGTGTTGTTTATGATGACTTCTTACATATCCATACAGATAACAGTTATGGAGAAGGCAATGGCAACCCACTCCAGTACTCTTGCTTGGAAAATCCCATGGACGGAGAAGCCTGGTAGGCTACAGTCGATGGGGTCGCAGAGTCAGACTCAGCTGAGCGACTTCACTTCACTTCACAGACAACAGGTTAAAGACATCATAATAGTTCTATGTAATGCAAGCACTAGGAACCTATCTACAAAGGGTAAAGTAGAACTACATATAGACTTGAAAGAAAAGAAAGAAAGTGAAGTCGCTCAGTCGTGTCCAGCTCTTTGTGACACCATGGACTGTGGTCTACTAGGCTCCTCCGTCTATGGGATTTTCCAGGCAATAGTACTGGAATGGGTTGCCATTTCCTTCTCCAGGGGATCTTCCCGACCCAGGGATCGAACTCAGGTCTCCCGCATGAAAAGCAACCTCAACAGCCTCTGAAGAGAACATATGAGTATATAATAGTATATACAATATAATTCCATTTTGTCAAAGTATTAACAGTAATAACATGTACAAATTGGTATTATGATGTTTTATGTTCCTTTCTACTTATTTGGAAGTTTTTATTTTTAGAACTAAAAAAGCATAATTATTATTACCAGAAAAAAAAGCATAATTTTTTCAAATGATGGGTATGTTTATAGAGGTTAAAGGAAAACTTTCTTCCACTAAAGGAAGAAAATATTAGCAAATATTTGTGAGGAACATAAGAATATCTCCAAAGAGCAGCTAATTTGAAAAAGACTCATCCTAGATATGGGCTTGAAATTCAAAAGGAGAATTCCTATCAGCAGATAGCATCTTACTTAAAAGGACAAACCTGTAGACTACAATCTTGGCCATCTGAAGCCAGATTCTACCTCTGAGCACTTGTGAGCACAGATTCAGGGGTCAAGGGCACCTCTTTTCTGCCTCCATCTCAGCCCCTTGTATAAGAGCTCATTCTTTGACTCTGATGTCCCTAAGCTCACTGTTGGGATCCCTACACTCTTGCCTGGGTCTTGGTATGGTGGAATGCTCATTTTGCTCTCAGAGAGCCCCAGCCAAACACAGAAAACCCTCAAATAACTTGAATACCCCTGGAATGAAGTGCATGTACAGGCAGCCACTTTTATAGCATGTAAAGAGAATATCCTTTCACCACCACCCCCAAATATGCAAAAACAAAAACCATTTTCATGGGTAGTTTCTCTTGGTGGGTTTCTAATCCTTCTGAACTCATGGTTAGGACATTTGACAAGCTATTCAGTTAGGTTTAACAGTATTCAGAAAACTGTGTATTTTATGTTATACAAAGAAATGTAACAGATAAAAGATATACGGTATCACATTTAGACCACACGAAGGTAAAAACTTAAAGATAATACAGTGCAAATGAGTGTAAAGAGTGTACTCTTTCTTTGGATGACTTAAAAAGACAGATCCATGGCTTAAATGCTTTGAACTCTTCAAAGAAAAACCCTATTAAACACAAAGGTGATCTATTCCTTGTGTGTGTGGATACATGCTTAGTTGTGTTCAACTCTTAGTGACCCCACTGACTATATCCCGCCAGGCTCTGTCCATGGGATTTCCCAGCAAAAATACTGGAATGGGTTGCCATTTCCTACTCCAGGGAATCTTCCCGACTCAGGGATCGAACCCTTCTCTCTTGGGTCTCTTGCATGGGCAGGTAGTCTTTACCACTGCGCCACCTGGGAAGACTGATCTGTTCCCTAGATGAAATGTACTGCTGCCTTTATGAGGATTTGAAGGGGGAAGAAGTGTTGCATATGCATAATATATATTAAATTGTACAAAAATAGCCTAACTTGCATATGTATACACACCATGCAATCAATTTTTATATAATTTGATCATGCCTTTCCTTATGTTATTAAAAATGACACTGAGGCACAGAGAGGCAAAGTGCCCCCATTCAGTTTAGAAACTTGCTTTTCTACAATGTAGAGACTGTTCCTAATAAAACAAAACCCAGAAATTCAAGACAACCTAACTGCTAAGATTATCAGTTCACTGTTTAACACTTTAGCTGCCTAGAACATCTTAAGGGTCCAGGATTCCCAGGTGGTTCAGTGGTAAAGAATATGCCTGCCCATGCAGATGTGGGTTAGATCCCTGCATCAGGAAGATCCTCTGGAGGAGGAAATGGCAACCCACTCCTTTATTCTTGCCTGGAGAACAGAGAAGTCTGGTGGGCTACAGTCCACGGGTCACAAAGAGTTGGATATGACTGAGTATGCACACACATCTTAGGGTCAGAAGCTACTTCCAGCTTTGGAGGTATGGGGTACAGTGGAAAATTTTAATCCTCATGCACCAATTTTCTGGCTTGATAAGAACTTAGCATCATATTGCTTAATAAAATCAGAGGAAAAGGCGCTGCTAGAGATCTTTTAGCTCATTAGCAGTAGTTCAGTATTTTTTTTTTTAACTCAATTAAATTTTGTTTTTTAACATTACTATAATTATACATGACTCACAATATATTTCTATCAGACAGCACTGCTTGGACTATTTCGATACTGAGTGTGATGGTTAATTTCATGTGTTGCCTTGACTCGTCACGAGGTGCCCAGATTAAACATTATTTCTGGATGTCTGTAAGAGTGTTTCTAGATGTGATTTCTATTTGAACTGATGGACTCAGGAGCGTAGACTGCCTGCTCCAATGTGAGTGGGTATCAAATAATTGTTGATGTCCAAGAGCAAAAGATAGAGGAATATTTTGTATCCAACCAGCAGCAAATAAGAAAGGAGTCTGCGGGGCTCCACCCAGTGACTACCACTCATCTTGGGAGACTTAACACCATGCTGGTGTCAGGGCTTCCACCATCATACTGTATGCCTAGATTTTTGTTTGTTTATTCTCCAACATTCCAGTGTCTACAACTCACACCAGCATTCCATTCCCCAGCCTCCGTAACCCTCACCTTTATTCCCTCCGTGGAAGGCCGAGCAGAGGCTGAGGTGACCCGGCTCTGGTGGGTGAAAGTGAAGTGGAGGAGGAGTCTTGGCCCTTTGAGAGCTGCGTGGCCATTATGAAGTAACTGACCTGCAGGAGACTGCCCCTATGGTTCACAAACTTATTGTCAGGTTCCAGCCTCTAGCTGCTCTCTGATTGTTCTAAATACTTGACAAACTGAAGCCTTTTCACTTTCCGTTGAAATTGCCTCATCTCCCTGTCACAGCGCCATGGGGGACTCCATTACTTTTCTGACTTCTTTCCCCTCCTGACAAGTCATTTAGCTGGCTTCTTGTTGTGAAGGCTGTCCATGTCAAATTAGCCGGGGCCCCTATTGTCCTTATTACCACTCGAAAAGCCATCATGAGTAATGCTACGGGGTCCCTCAGTTGTCATCGTTTGTCAGAAAGAAAGGGAGTGTGGTTGCATATAGCTGACAGGTAATTTCGGTGTCTACAATTACCCCAATTAGTCTTGTCATAAACAATTCGATAAATGCACACCAATACAAACAGATAAACACACCAAGGTCTCTCACTATTAATGCTGTGTAATGGGTAAATCAGTGATATGATGCTGTATTTTATTTATTTATTTTTTAAACTATCCTCAGCTGTGAAGCTGGAGCTTGCTACCTGGTCAGCACAAATTGTACTATCTACTTTCATTAGCTCATCACCACAGGAAAATCTGAAAGGCTGTGACAAAATTCATTTAGAGAGAGAGGGAAAGAGCAGATTGTTATAACACCTGCTTTAGGCAAGGCCACAACAAAGGTTTTCTTTTTGTCATTTCTGGGCAACTGTGGGCTTCGAAGTTGACTATTTTGTGTTAAAAGAGCAACATATGAAATATGATAGGAATAGAGAAATTATATCCATACTGAAATCAGAAACGTGGTTTGAAAAAATATATATATAAAAGCCTGGTGCCAAGGTACCACTCAGCAAAAAAAAAAAAAAGACTGTGGGGCTGGCAGTTTCATATATAAGATGATTTCAGTTCTCTCCAACTACTGATTCCCTTTTTTTTTTTTTTTTTTAAAGCTGCACCTTAAATATAAAACTTGCTGTGTTCGCTATCAAAGCTATTTATCTGCTCCAGCATGGACCTGCTTAATGAAGGTATCAACAGTGTTCCTTGCTGGACTAGGCATAGAGGTGATTAAAGACTCAGAGAGAGTAGAACACTGCTCACTCACAGGCTCTCTAAACACCAGGGATCAAATCTGTTTTAACACAACACCCTCTAGGAGGACTCTCCAGTCAGACCCCGTACTCAGTCTCAAGTGTAACACCATGATGTTCGCGCTTATGATCCACAGAAATAGGTGCTCAAGACCCAAGATCTGTAGGGTTCCCCGCGCCCTGTTTGCTGACCGTAATCTTAAGTGATGGCTGAAAAACCCAACACAAGGAGATTGTTGGAGGAAATTGCTCTTGGCAACTATTTGTTCAAGCTCAAGATTTTTTTTTTTTAAACCAACACTAAGAACCCACCAGAAAATAGGACAGGTCTCCCTAATGAGTAATCTATTTTAGCACAGTCTTGTCTAGGCATGACAGTTTACTGAGAGGCTTGAAAAACTCGTAATTACCAGTGTTACAGGGCAATTAATGTATATTACACTGCACTACTCATGGCAGCAACTGTCATTTTCTCAATAAAAATGAGTACTCTTCAGCTAAAGGTGACATTAATTGGGACTTTAATGACTATGCAGAGGAGCTGAAGCCAAATATGAACAAAACAGCGATTCAATGAGCGACTTCAGAAACGAGAAAATTGTACTAAAATGAGATTAATTGCTGTTTAGAAAAAGGAAAGAACCTAAAAAGCTATTAAATTGCAGGGTTTGGGTGCCCGGGTGATGGTTGTGATGTTAATCTTGCATTCTCACAGCAGGCAAATATTCACTAAATTCAGAGCCTTTTGACAGCAGGAAAAATCATGTATGCTTAACTTCAATCCATCAAAAATATATTTCAGCTTTTATCAGTGTTCTAAATACTTCTGCAATTTCAAAAATTACTGCTCCATTCCTTGGCTGTCATCATGCAAATGTGAACACTGTCAATATTGCTATGAAAAATTTCCCAGCTTCAAAAGGCCTACATCAGTGATAAAGAAAGAAAAACGTGAAGATTAGAATTGCAAAACACAGACTACTAATATAACAGAAATCAAACAATAAGAATTTAATGTTTAAGTTGTGGAAACTGCTAAAACAGAAAATGATGGGGTGGCTTTTTTTCAGTAGATAAATCAAAGAAAAATCATTCTGAAATTCTTTCAAAACTTGTAACTTGGTGCTTAATTAATCATCACCAATAATTAGGACAGAATTTTGCATCGTGACTTCAGGTGCTGTTATTGTTAATACTTCTCTCTTGTCTCTAAAACCTTCATCCTTGCTTCTTGCTTCTTGAAAACAATTGTATAATTGCTTTTCTTTATGGCCTTTCAAATATCATGATGACTGTATACACAAAACACAGCACTTAAACTTTGACATGTAAGAGGGATAAAAGATTTGATAACTCCAGAGTTACATACTCTATAACTTGAATTCTTTTTTTAAAAGAAAGGCCAGCAACTTGCTACTTTTGTTAAAGAGGGAGTTTTCAAAACAGTTATATTTGGCCAGAAACATAGTTATTTGCTGCCCCAATAAAAAAGATTAGGCCTGATTTTAGAATACTGTGCACTTTCTTACTGCATAAACAATTCTGTTTGTTCTGCATTTTAATATTTAAAGAGTCTTCTCATCTGCAGTTTTGGTCAGGGCTCGAGACACATTAACACACTCAAGAACCACATCCACTAAATGACAGAGGGAGGTGAAATAGTGTACTTTCCATCTTGAAATCAATGATAAACCCTGTCTCTTCTAAAAATCCAGAAATACAAATCACCTGACCTCCATTATGAAGACTGGTTATTGGCCACTTGTCTGCCAGACTATACTTATAATGCCACTGGGGGACAGGAGAGGGGAGTGGGAGAGAAACACACACATATCCACGTGCTCGAAGAAGGGATGTTCTAAGTTTAATCTTCCAGCTGTTTTATTCATTAAAAATGCTCTTTCTTGAGTTCTCAGTCTGAGCTTGAGCATAATCATCTTGTAAAACAAGTTGCTTTGCAGGTCCTGCATTTCCTAGTCCTACCTGCTCCTCCTCTTCCTCCAATTTTCCCTCCTCTTGTATCTAGACTTTTATGTTAATGGCACAATTCTTCCTCAAGAGTTGAACAAACGTCCTTTTAGTCCTTTTGGGGGGGTGAAAAGGGGCCTTTGTTTTTCATTGTGCCATTTCAAAACTAAGCTTCTCTCCTACCTCAAAAACAGCTTTATTTTAAGGACAAAAAATTCACCAGGCTCCCCTAAAAGTCTTTTCAGGCCGAGTTCTTAGAGAAGACAGGTGCCTTTGGCTAAATTATCTCTACTGACAAACCATTCACATAAATTTGCTTTTTAAAAAACAACTACATGTCAATAGTTTGATTCCATTTTGTCTATGCAAATACCATTGATAAAAATTTCAATGGAAGTTCTCAGGGAGTGGAAGAGTTCCAAACTAGGTATTGAAACGGGACTCAGGAATAGGATACTAATTCACCAAACTTGCCAAGAATGATCTAACCCAGGAGCCATACAAAGGCAACTGCGAACCATGTACATGATCCCAGATAATCCCTTATACTGTATCTCTCCTTGGATCTCATCTCCATTCTGCAGTTGACTGCATGAGACTCCATTTGGGGCCCCAGGTTTTCTACTTGCAAAAAAACAACAACAAAAAAAAAACAGGAGCAACTTTGTCATGCTAAATTTGCTGCATGAGAACTCAGTGCTGAGCACTTGGCAGACACACCAGGTCCAATGTTGTGGAGCTGGTATTAACCAGGAATGTTAACGATTGGACTAGACCTTTAAGGAGAGTTCCTAAAATGAGTTTATTTGATACTGTTGTTCAGTTGCTGAAATTCTTTACCCCTCACAGTGGCCCCGGTGGTGCTGTGAGAAAAGATGATCACACTGAATCCATGTGAAAGGTTTGTATGAAAAAGCAGGCATCACTGTTCTCCACTGAGGTTGAAATTTCATTTTTAACCTCATTATTATTTTGCACCAATATCATAAGTCTTTCTTCCAAACTACTATTTGGTGGGTGAAATTTCTTATTCAAGACCCCTCCTAAGACTGAAACGTAACATAATGGGCATCAATCTCACAACTGACAGACCATGTTTAAGCTGGGAATAGTGACAAGTTACAGGGACTCTTTAAAAAAAAAAATAAAATAAATCCCAGGAGATTAGTAAGATGCATTTTTAGATACATACCCTAAGAACATTATAAACTCAGTGAGAAGCCAAACTGGAATATCTCAAGTTTGGAAGATGAACAATATTTTGATGTGCCAAGGCTAATATATTATATGTTTCGAGTCTTACTATTAAGACCTGTAGCAACTGTTTTAAGAGACGAGTAGAAATGAAACAAATGGTAAATGTTTATTCAGCCATACAGTTCTGAAAGAAAACAACTGTTAATTTGCATTCGCTTGGGATCAGTTAGCAGACTGCTTTTTAAGAGCTATCACCTCTCAGCAGCCCATAAAAGAGGAAGCTTTCATTCGCTCCCCTGCTACCTGCTCTGACTATATGACATTTAATTTAAATTTATTTTCTATTCACCATGAATATCCAATGAATCAAAAATCATTTTGACATAAGTACTGTTCTTTGTTGGTTAGTCTGTAGTAGAGAAAGCGGCAGGCTAAACACCCGCGGGTCAGTGCAGAGATGCAGTCTTGTGGACTCTATCTTCCAATATGGAAAATTCTAGCATGGCCAATTTGAGGTACCATCTGAGTCATCAGATAAATTACATTTATATCACTTCAGTGCAGTCAGAAGTTATGCTGCATAAATAAAAGTGTAATGACCTATCTATGTGGGTGTTAGAATGTAAGCCAGCTAAATGAGAGGAAATCTTATTGTGGAGAGTAATAGTCTCTGATTCCTTTGTTAATTAACTTCCCCCTCTCTTAAATAAGATGAGGAAGAAAGAAAAAGGGTATTTAGTTGGGCTTTTTGGGGGCAAGGGGAAGGAAGGGCTATGTAACTAAAGAGAGGTCTGTACAGGCTTTTTGCCCTCTAGCAATTCCAGAAGGAGTTTCCTGGGGCATCCCCTCGCTCGTCTTCTCAGGAATTTATGAGACTTTATAAAAAGCTGACTCGAGCAGGAAGTCTGTTATGGAGAGCTTTCCTGGAAGGCAAGACCAATTAACCCTGACTAAAAGAGAGAGAAAAAAAAAATCTTGAGTAAAGGGGATGAGGGGACCAAGAAAAAGGCTCGAAGTGAGAAGCGGGCCTAAGAAGGTCTGTGCAGCTGTACGCCAGCGACAGGGAGGACGACACGGCGGGTGGGGTGGCTGTCAAGACAGGGAAAGTTAGAGCAGGGAGGGGAGGAAGGCATCATCGGATCACTGCTGCTTCATCAGGGTCCGCTTGGCTTGAAGGAGTCTTTGTTCCCTGAGTCAGCAAAGGGATGAGGAGTAAGAACTGCACTCAACTTTAGAACCTAGATCTCGAGCAAACCAGGGGAATCTACTTCCAAAGCGAGCACTGCACGAGAAGACGGCCCCAGAACAGAAACGTTCTGGGAATCACCCAGTTTACCCAACCCAGATGAAAGGAAGAGTGACTCACTGCAGAGCGTAAGTTTCCAAGTGCAATTCAAGCCAAAATTTGGTGGCAAAAGCCACTGAACCAAGGCTTCTCAGTATACTCACACTTCTCTTTCCGAAGGTGCTACTACAATTGGACACTCAGATTCAGAGCTTCAGGAACTAATTCTAAGTTTACTTTTCCTCAAGATTTCCAACTCTGAGCCTCAACTTTTTCTATTGCTTGATTCTGTTTCTGTTCTATTTCTAGCTGGGGAATGCTCATTTCACTGCCTGCTTCAGTTGAGTTCAGTCGTTCAGTCGTGTCTGACTCTTTGGGACCCCATGGACTGCGGCACGCCAGGCCTCCCTGTCCATCACTAACTCCCAGAGTTTACTCAGACTCATGTCCATTGAGTCGGTGATGCCAGCCAACCATCTTCATCCTTTGTCACCCCCTTCTCCCAGCATCATGGTCTTTTCAAATGAGTCAGGTCTTTGCATCAGGTGGCCAAAGTACTGGAGTTTCAGCTTCAACATCAGTCCTTCCAATGAATATTCAGGACTGATCTCCTTTAGGATTGACTAGTTGGATCTCCTTTCAGTCCAAGGGACTCTCAAGAGTCTTCTCCAACAATGTGGTTCAAAAACATCTATTCTTCAGTGCTCAGCTTTCTTAGCAATGCCTAAAAGGTCATACAAGATAAGAGGGCTGAGTTTCTCCTGTACTCTCAAGCTGCAATAGGAATGCTTTCTTTCTTATCCTGGGCCTCATCTTAGGATGTCAAATTTCACTGTAACTCTCGGTGAGGGGAAACCATTCTTTTTACTCTCAATTTTGTACATACATTCAATGTCTACTGACACTAACCACCACATACACACAACTAGAATGAAAAGGGCTGGGCAGTCTAACTGTAGAACTCTTCATCCAGGTGGCACCAAGCACTAGTAAAGTACCATCTTTTTCAGGAATACAAAGCATTCCTTGAAGTTTTAATGAATCTCATCTCATCTCAATTTCATGTCTGCCCATTTAAAATCTATTAATGCCATGTATATGCTTTTATCGATAAAAATGGAAGGAATGAAGTTCTTGGTAAAAGCAAATACAAAGAAAGCTCGTCAAACAGTCAAAATATTCATTCTGTGGCTATTGATTTAAGGTTTAAAATAAGGAAATCAGTTAGAATGGGTTTCCCTCATCTAGCACCATGACATGAGTTTTAGAGGTTTATTTATTTTAATGTCATGGGACAGACACATAAAACATAAAAATGGAGGGATTTGGCTTTTTATATTAACAAAAAGTCAAATCCTTTTTTCTTGTTCTATCTATGATTAATATTTTTAACCTTTGAGTTGTCCACTCAACCACCCCACACCTCCAGCTCCTGGTGTCCACAGTTTTTCCTAATTACTCTAGTAGGTGCTTGTCTCACTTGTCACCAGCTGAGTGAGTTATCAGGCTGGGCCTTTTCAACAATACAGCTGCTTGTTTTTAAAAAAGTTTTGGAACTGGTAATTTAGGAAATTAAAATGGGAAGATGTGTTTGAATTGGCTAAACAGCTAACCTTCTTAAAACTGTCCTTACTTGGAATGAGGACAGCTGGTGCGAATCTGCCTCCTTTTCCTGCAGACTCGTTTTCTGAGTCCCAGTCAGTGCCTCAGTGCCCTGATGTCCACCCACTCCCACGCCCCTTCAACCCTGCACAGACTGGGAGCTCCTTGAAGGGAGGTCCCTTATTCATCCTTGGATGCCTGGTACCTGGCACATGCCTGGTACATGGTCAACAGAACAGTTGTGTTGAACAATAAGCAAAGCAATCCTAGCTCTGACACTAATGAATTAGTCTTGGACAAGTCACTTTATCTTTCTGAGCCTTTGTTTCCCTATCTGTTAAAATGCTTTTGTTTCCTAAAGGCTCAAAAAAAAAAAAAAGAATGTGGAAGTGCTGAATAAATGTACAAGATTCCTACAGCTGTTGTTAATAATTACCATTTGGATTTATACACCATTCAATGGGAGAAACAAGAGCCAGTCTTATGGTCTCCACAGTTTTACCATAAGGAGCTTATAAAGCTCTAGTTTCCTTAGAATTTTAAGATGTGAGGCCACACCCACCCAGCTTTCTTGTTTTGTTTTCTGTCTCCATCTCCTACATGCTCCCTCATCCCACCTCACCCCAACCCCAGCTCCAAATCAACATACAGATCTCTTCTAGGTTCTGGATCCTGCTCGGAAAGAAGTGACATTGCTTAGATGACTGTTTGGGAGTTTTTATACGCATGCACTTTCCTTATGATAACACAATGCTTCTGCAGAATGCGCCCTGGCTCTGCTGAAAGTCTGGGTTCTGCTGAGGCGACCAAAAAGGGAAGTGGGATCTAATCAGTACCATGTACCCCTGTCTCTCATACCAAGGCTCCTTATTTACCAAACCCCCAGTCTTTCATATCACATGTCCTCCTCTGCTCAGCTGCCCAGTGCAAGGAATAGGAATAGAGGAAAATGAACGTGAAGAAAGAATACTTGCATATATATATATACATATATACACACATACATATATACTGGATGCATGTGTGCTCAGTCATGTGCAACTTTTTGTGACCCTACGGACTGTAGTGTGCCAGGTTCCTCTGTCCATGAGACTTTTCTGGTAAGAATACTGGAGGGGCTATTTCCTCCTTCAGGGTATCTTCCTGACCCAGGGATTGAATCTGCATCTCCTGCATTGGCAGGCAAATTCTTTACCGCTGAGCCACGGGGAAGCCCTATATATTGGATATATACATATATATTGGATATACATATAAATAGATAATACACACACACAGGCCACCTTTCCGGGGTTGGCTGAGAGCCACTAAGCTGTAGCTAACAAAACACACTGACCTTTAAAAAAGCAAACACACTAAAACATACCAAGAACGACTGTTCAAGTACTGATGTTATCATTCCCCCAGTCCTTATGTTCAAACACTAGTAACAGAGAATTACCTGATTTCGGACTGAATGGTGCCAGAGAGTTCATACGAGAGCATTTATCTAGTGTAGAATGAATCATTTCCACAGACAGCTGAATTACTTGAGAATCTACACAAGTAACTGAAACTTCAGAAACCCTGGCGCACTTAAGTGCTCCATGAGCCTCACACCCCCTATGCACTCGAAGAAGAAAGGCACTGCAGGTGAATCAAGGGTAGAGAATTATTTTTAAGTCAGTAGAGCAACACTAACACACTGTTTGCTTTTTGTCATCTGGTTTGTCTTAATCATGAACTAAAAATTCATTTACAGTGCTGTATACAAATGCCATGTTTATAGCAGGATCGTACACTGCTTGCTTGAAATCGTATACATTAAAATTAAGAACAGAAATCCAACTTAATGGTCAAAGACAACCAATAACAAAACCACTAAATTCCAGTTGTCAAACATCATTGAATATGTATGTTTCTGTTTTTTTTTTTTATTTAAGAGTAATTATTAAAACTAAAGCGATATGAGTGAGTGTTTATGACTTCCTATTGAAAAGCCCAAATTACAGAGCACTCATTCCAGGTTGAAGAAAATCACGTGGCCATCCCTGTGCAATGGCCTAATGACTTTATATCCTCTTGTCAAACCTCAGCAGTTTTATTTGTAGTGATACATGCCGGAGAAGGTTGGAGGTTAAAGTTGATAGGAGGGGCAACAGGAAAATCAACCAACTCCTTTCAGGAGATTACAACCTTTAACATATTTGGGTCTGTCGGCAGTTTCTGCAAACTTTACAAGTCTGTGATTGGTGGTGTTTTTCAAAAACTGATCCTCAAATCAGAGGTCAGATGAACCTAGTAAATGTCCTTTCACTTTGAAATAATCCCAAGTGGTTAATGTACTCCCCAGTTTATAGCTCTTGGATTTTTTTCCCCCTGTGCCTATAGTCTAAAGCTAAAAAAAAGCAACAACAAAAATCAAACCCCTACTCTTTATTTTTCAAGTATCTGAGATCTTGGAAAAGTGAAATTAACTAACCCCCAATGCATGATATAGCTTCAAAAGCAAGGAAGCATATGTTGGAAGAATAAATAAATAAATACAAGAAAGAAGAAAACAGAAAAAGAAGAAAAACGTGCCCCTGCGGGAGACAAACTTTGTTTGGGCTCTTGGGCAAGGAGATGTTTTATTAGTGCACTGGCACTGTCCTCCAAGAAGTGTTTAGATTCTCAGTGGCCTCACGCTGAACAGAGAGGGATATCTTAACTACAGCACTGGCATCACAAACCAAGACCCAAGCAAAAACATATCCTTGCAGCATCTACTCTCCTTGACTTGGCATACACTGGTTCCCTTAAAGGTAGACCCAGTATTCAGTACTGCTGCGGCTGCTGCTAAGTCACTTCAGTCGTGTCCAACTCTGTGCGACCCCTTAGATGGCAGCCCACCAGGCTCCCCCATCCTTGGGATTCTCCAGGCGAGAACACTGGAATGGGTTGCCATTTCCTTCTCCAATGCATGAAAGTGACAACTGAAAGTGAAGCTGCTTAGTCGTGTCTGACCCTCAGCGACCCCATGGACTGCAGCCTTCCAGGCTCCTCCATTACCTTTAACTAAATGTGACTTTTGTGCCAGTTACTATATACATGTGTGTTCACTAAATTCCCATAAGAATCAAACTGGGCTCATTTTACAGATGTGCAAAAAAAGAGGAGAGAAAACAATCTGCCCAAGGCCACACTGACAGTAAGTAGCCAGCTGAGAATTAAACTCTGCTCTTCCTTCTCTCGTCCCTGAAACTCTTTCTACTCATCTATATTGCTTCTTTACAGGGCTTCCCAGGTGGCTCAGTGGTATAGAATCTGCTGCCAACGTAGGAGAGGCGGGTTTGAGTCCTGGGGTGGGAAGATCCCCAGAGGAGGAAATGACAGCCCACTCCAGTATTCTTGCCTGGGAAATCCCATGGACAGAGGAGTCTGGCGGGCTACAGTAGCCTGGAGGGTTACAGTCCACAGGATCACAAAAGAGTTGGATACAACTTAGCGACTGAACAACAACATATTGTTTCTTAGGTTGTAACTGATGATGTAAGTAATTTCTAGACTGTCCCCCTTTGTATTTAAAATTTTTAATCATCACTAGTCGATTTTAATGCACAGTGAGTACTATGCAGCATGCAAGAGCACAAGAAAGAAAGCATGAAACAACCTCAGGTCCTGGGTCAGCATGTGGCTGGAGTTGGGGGTCTAGTAATATTACTGGCTACTAATTGTTAAGAAAAATGTTTTTGGACTTCAAGAGTTCTCTATGTCAAGGTGATTGACAGCAGTTCTATAATTACTAAACACTTGTGACATTAAAACAATCCCTACATAAATCCCATGCCTTTTTAAAAAAATTTGCCCAACTCATAGATTATAGAATTTGGTGCTGGGTGACCACCTCATTGGACCTCAGTTTCTTCATTTGTAAAATGTGATATTTATCCACAGGAGGTGTTGGCTAGCTATAAGAAGTTTAAGTGTGAATTTTTTCTTTTTTAATCCCCCTGCTTAATTCTAGTGATTGAGCTCAAAGTTTTTCAAAGAAATAAGAGACACCTACACTTATGAATGAAATGAATAGGAAAAACACAACTTTAAGAAAGGTTTACTTTTAAAAAAGAACAGGAGCGAATGAAAATCCTGGGCCAACTGAAAGTCTTGCAGTGCTGCCTCTCTTGTGAATCCTTGTAATGGCACATAAATGCTTTAAAAATAAATTGATCTAGGAATGACCCGAAAGGCAAACCATTTTCTCACGTAGAAGGGTATGTCACAAGTGTTATGGGAAGCATCAACTTGTATTTAGAGAGTTTAACAAATATTTTCCAAACATTTCCACTCACTGTTTGAAGGTGAGGAAACACATGCTGGTTGAAACATTTAAAAAAAAAAAATGCAGTAACGACTGAGAAATTGCCAACCTGAAAATGCTTTTGTTATTTAAAAGTACATTCCATAAAGATATTTGATAAAAGATGTTCCAATTTTCGCAGTAACTTTACTCACAGTGTCTAAGCGTGTACACATGTATCATATAGATCCTTTTGCTTGTTTTTATTTGTTTGCTTCCATTTAACATAGATAAAGTGTTAAGGGAAAGGACAGCAGAACTCGCAAGCCCCAGTTCAAGCCTCACTGGAAATAAACTGGACACTCGAAAGGGCAAATGGTTTAAATGCTATTCAATAGTCTTGGGTTTACCTGCTTCTGTTATGAACACCCTACTTTCCAAATCAAATTTCACAGTGAAAGACTGGACAACACAAGTCCCTAATATCCAAATCTGTTTTGTTTTTCCCATCTCGACTGAACTGCTTTTTTTCTTTTCCATTTTTACACTTCTTTTCCGTTTTGCACTTTTGAACTTCGGCAAGAACCTCCCATTTGGTCTCCCTTCCCCAGTCTTTCTTTTATTTCCACAGCCGAAACAAACAAACAAAACCTCCCACAAACCAAACACCTCTAATTGGTCTTCCACACCGGGGCTTAACAATATTTCTAAATTACAAATCTAATTGTGTCAGTAACTTGCTATAAAAAACCTATCTGTACTGCCCCAGAGACAATGTTTGAAGTTTATGGCATCATACAAGGTTTTAATCTGGTTCCTGATTACTGTGCTATAATCATACTAAAAGCTGTTGGTAGCTTCTGTTCTTCCAAACCTCTGCACATGCTGTCCCTTCTGTTCAAAACACGGTTCCCCATTCACCTTCCCCTCTAATCTAAGCTGGGGTGTGCAGGAATTAGCCTTCTGTATTTTCATCATATACCCAGGCACATCTCAATCTTAGTCCTTTCATGCTGTAATTGCTGGTTTACTTGCTGCAATTGCTGTTTACTGGTCTGCACCCCCCATAAGAATCAGCTCATTGAGAGCAGGAATTGTATTTTGGGGGAATCTCTGTATTCAGAGGCTAGGAGAGTGCTTGGTTTATGGCTGGCCCTTAGCAGATTCTGATCAATAATTATCTGAGTGATAGACTATAGTGAATGAAAGGCTAAAGCTCTATTTTAAAGATACGTCTAGTAGGAAATTATGTGACAGGCAAATCTCATGCCTCTCATTTTAATTTCCAAATATTTACATGATCTTAATCTTTAAGCACATTTTTAGTTTGTGAATACTGTATCACAGAATGGGTACATAATGGAAAACAATGACAAATTGACCCATCTTCTATAGGGCCCTACCCCTGATCTGGTAATGAATAAATAACTTACTGTAAATATTTTGGTGATGAAAGTGAATCACTGCTTGTATTATACAAATACTGGGAAAACTGCAATTTTTTTTCCATTTAGTTTTATTAGAATGCATAAGAACTCTTTGATGCTTAAATTGCATGTATGTGCTGACTGGGTTGTCACTGAGGCCCATCTATCATAGCCTGGTCATATATATATTCTGAAGTACACAGACAATAACAACATAACCACTCATCCACCATTTTTGCTTATCCACCCTTACTGGCTTCCTGATGTTATACAAAAGCAGTCGGAAATGATATTATAGATGCTCAGCTGTTTTGAGGAAGTAGGAAGCTAGATACTGTAGCATTCATATCAATAGCCAGATACCATAAAGCTTCACACTACAGCCAAAACATTCAATGCTTCTGATCTCACATAGGCTAAACAGAGTTATACAGAAAATGGCGGTAAACTTGAAGGCCAATCTCAAAGCGACAGTCTCGAGTTTGAAGGACTCAGACTCAGAGGGATCTAATTCAATTAAAGCATTTATTGAGACATATTGATGCTTTCAAACTGTAGGGCTGGAGAAGGCTCTTAAGAGTCCCTTGGTCTGCAAGGAAATCAAATCATAATCAATCCTAAAGGAAATGAATCCTGAACATTCTTTGGAAGGACTGATGCTGAAGCTGATGCTCCAATACTTTGGCCACCTGATGCCAAGGGCTGACTTATTAGAAAATCCTCTGATGCTGGGAGAGACTGGAAGGCAAAAGAAGGGGGCAGCAGAGGATGAGATGGTTAGATAATATCACCAATTCAATGAACATGAATTTGAGCAAACTCCAGGAGACAGTGGAGAAGAGAGGAGCCTGGTGTGTCCATGGGGTTGCAAAAACTTGGACACAATTAGTGACTGAACAACAACAACATTTAACCACAGCTGGTTGGAAAGATCTTCATGGATCCTATGTTCATGCCTTAAAAAGAATGCATTTATTCATTTCCTGTCTTTCCCATCGTAATATGAACTCCCTAAGGATGGGACCCTTATGTGTCTTGTCCATTGTTACATTCCTGGTACTCCAATTAGACAAGGCAAACAAGGAGGAATTTTTACTTAACCAGACCATCCGGAGCCACCCTAGGGGAGGCTAGGCTCCCTCTCACCCTGAGGGAGACCTAGACTCCAGAATGCATTTAGAAAGAGAGATTCAGATACAATAAGGATCATGAAGAGAATAAGGATCATGGCTGGGTGACATTTGCTCTCCTGGAAAGAAAGCAGAATAACCCAGACCAATGCGTATGGACCACAGAGCTTGGGAGAGGGACATGGCAGCTGTTTTGTCCCAAGCAAAGCAGGCAATTGCTCTGAAAAGCCTGCAGAGAAAGCGGGCCTTTTTTTTGTTGTTGTTAGACTCCTCACTGCAAAAATTCTTTTTACAAGTATCAGATTAAAGTGACAAAGACTTTGATTTTTCCCGTTAAATAGAAGGATAGAAAAATGTTTCCAGTGATCCTACTGTCAATCATTTGGTGATGGACTTCATGAAGTTCCCAGTAAATTCAGGAAAACAGAACATCAAAGTTTGCCAAGACTTTAAAAAAAAGGGGGGGGGGGGATTTCTTTAGAATGAAAAACAAGATACTTAAGGCCACGGGTTCATATACTGTCTCGTGGTTTCCCTCAGGCCTGGGGCGACTGAGGGTGCATATAATGCTCACCTCATAAACAGGCCTCAAGCATCAGAGGGGACAGGAATCCTGACAGCAGCATCTAGTGATGGAGGGGCAGAGATGTCAGCGATGTTCTGACAGCGGCATCTGATTATATTCAAACATAAAAGCTGTACAGTTGGAACCTAATACTAATGAAGAACTCTGGAGAACACAGAATATCTTTAGGTGTTTAGTCCCAGTAGTAGGTTACACACGGGCTTAGCCCCTTCCTCTACAACCTTACTACGATAATTCCTGAATTCTCCTGTTTTAACTTGCTTTAAACTTACCACCTAGCCCCATCTTAGTCCAAGCCATTATTAACATTAATAACAATAATTGCTAACATATACTGAGTGATTAATATATACAATGCACTTAATTCTCACAGCATCCCTAGAAAGTGCATCTTCATTTGTTTAGTCACTAAGTCGTGTCTGACTCTTTGTGACCCCATGGACTGTAGCCCACCAGGCTCTTCTATCTATGGGATTCTCCAGACAAGAATACTGGAGTGGGTTTCCACGCCCTCCTCCGGGGGATCTTCCCGACCCAGGAACTGAACCCGCAACTCTTAAGCCTCCTGCATTGGCAGATGGGTTCTTTACATTATCTCCATTTTAAGATGAGGAAACGGAGGTTCAGAGAAGGTAAGGGACTGGCCCATGGTTTCATAGCTAAGAAGTGGCAGAGCCAGGCTGCCAAGGTGTTACCCTGGCTCTAGGGTCTACCCTTTTCTTAAACACATCACTTTACTGTCTTATTTTTAAGTGAACTCACAATAGTACTGTAATTCTCACTGTTGTTTTCTTTCTGACCTATCCTCTACATCACTCCCCACATGATCTTTTTATTTTTTTAAATTTATTTATTTTTAAATTACAATACTGTATTTGTTTTGCCATACATTGACACGAATCAACCATAGGTGAGCACAATCTCCCAATGCCGAAGCCCCCTCCCACCTCCCACCCCACATCCTCTACTTCCACATGATCTTTTTAAAAATGGTGTTTCCCTGATTAAAATATGGGAGGCAAGGCTCCACAGTGCCCATATGATTTCTCTAAATTCCCTTCATGACTTGGCTCCCATATCTCCAGTCTCAAATCTTCTATTTTCTGACACAGTGTATATTTCAGAAATACCCAGGTACTTACAATTCCCTCAATACACTGTGTGTTTTCATGTTTGGGCATCTTTGCAACATACAACTGGGTCAGTCACCTAGAAAATTTCTGTGCTTTACTTGTGACTTAACTCATAGGCCTTTTGCACTCATTCTGGCCTGAGTGATGGTTCTATTCTGGCCAGAATCTTCACTGCAAATTCTGTTTTCCATTTCTGTTCACTGTACCAGACTGTGAGCTCCCTGAGGTTAGAGCAGCTATGCTTATCTGTAAAGCCTACCTGAACACCTCGCCCATGGTTTATGTTAAATGAAGAAACGAATGAATATGTGAATGAGGGAACTTCAGCTATCTGCTTTGAAAGAAAGAAAAGTTTTGAAGGAAAACTAGCCTTCATTTGGGAATATTTGTCTCACTTAGCTAAACAATAGAAAGGCTCCAGAAGAAGGTCTCAACCCAAGCACCTTGGGGTCTTGGACGTCTATGAAAGTGTGGAGAAAATTGTAATATTTCATATCATCAATGTTGAATTTAAGATCCTGTTTTATTTCTGCCTTCTTTCTTTGGCCATTAAAATCTAAAAATCTAAAACTGTACTGATTTTTCATTTCATTGTAATTAAGAAGCACTAAAATAAGAGAAGATAACCGAAAATGAGACACAGAAACAGAACTGTTTTGCATAAGCTTAGATGGTCTAAGAATATTTATGCATTAGAACATGGTTTAATGTTAATAGTAGTAAGCTTTCACATGTCATTTTAAATCATATTATTCAGTTCATACTGTATTTCATATTTATTAGGTATACATTCTAACTTGTATATCTACTTAGGTACTTGGTGGTGGCCCAAATAAATAAATCTGTGGTTTCAATCACTCCTTCCTAGCAGCTCACACACACATGCTATTTTTGGTAGGCACCCAGATAAGTTACATAAAACTTTTGACACTTGGTTTTATTTAATTTTCCCATGCAATTCAAAAAGAACTTTTCCTAGCTTAAATATAAAGCTCTATGGTTAAAATTTTGTACCAAATTTCTAGGTATTCAAAAAACAAAACATATGATATTGAAGAGTTAATGTTCTGCACCCACACACCAGAACCTCAAAATGTGATACTACTTGGAGACAGGATCTTTAGAGGTAGTTATGTTAGTATGACTGGTTTCCTTATAAGATCAGGGAAGAGGATGTAAAGACAGGGAGAAGACAGCTGTCTCCACACCAATGAGAGAGGCCTGGGACAAACACTTCCCTCACAGCCCTCAGAAGGAGTCAACCCTACTGACAGCTTGATCGTGAATTTTCAATTTCCAGAACTTTGAGAAAATACATTTCTGTGATTTAAGCCACTTATGCATGCATGCTAAGTCACTTTAGTCACGTCCAACTCTTTGCGGCCCTATGGACTATGGCCGACCAGCTTCCTCTGTCCATGGGATTCTCCAGGCAAGAATACTGGAGTGGGCTGCCGTGCCCTCCTCCAGGGGATCTTCCTGACCCAGGGACTGAATCTGGTTATCTTAACCTCCTGCACTGGCAGGCATGTTCTCTACCAGTAGTGCCACCTGGGAAGCCCTTCATCGGTGGTATTTTGCTATGACTCCCTATCGGACTAATACACCTAGAGGCAATCATTGTATTTTCAGTGTTGGTACTTTGTAAAGTAAAAACATCTTTACATATATTAAATTATCATTATATGATGAGGGCAATGGTTTTAATGCTTTTCAGGCTCAAAGATTTCTACTGAGGTGGAAAAATTCTGGCCTCAGAAATACTGAAAGTAACCTGGTTTCCGCAAAGGCCCAGGCACATGGCAGGAGAAGTGCATTCCAGGTTTCCCGACATGTCTCATCTTTTATGCTGCTATACTAGTTCCTCTTAAGGTGGAGGTCACATACTGGGGCAGGCCTAGAATATATTTTATTGGGTGGCTGGTGTTTTGTTTTGCTGTTTTAAAACATGGAATTAGTTAACACCATTTAAAACGTAGGAGATTTATGGAATCCATGGAAATCTGGATTTTCGATACTTAAGAACTGGAAGATCTGGTGATCCTGGGCCCACTATATCTCTGTGGGCACAGTGGGCTGAGACCAAGTGGTGGCCACTCTGTGATGAAACACTGCTGGCTCTTAGCTTCACCACAGTCCCCACTCTAAGCTGTCTGCCTGGCCCCCGGGAGCATTTCACTTTGCCCTCTCTGGTCTAAGGGGATGCCATCTGGGCTTTTCAGTGTTGAGAAGTTTGGCTAGTTAGGAGGCCGAGGGGGAGGTGTTACTTATCTCCGCATTGATAGCTCTGAAGTGGGAGCTCGCTCCCTGTCTTCCACCTGACATCCCACCAATGACGTGATTACCATCTTCTATTGGTCAGGAGTCCACACAAGAGTTCTTAAGAGGCCATTCCAAAGGGAATGCAGTTTTGGATGCAAAATCTGATTCCGTGGTCAAATAACTGTAGGGCTAACAATGACTATGCCAAAGCCTTTGACTGTGTGGATCATAATAAACTGTGGAAAATTCTGAAAGAGATGGGAGTACCAGACCACCTGACCAGCCTCCTGAGAAATCCATATGCAGGTCAAGAAGCAACAGTTAGAACTGGACATGGAACAACAGACTGGTTCCAAATCAGAAAAGGAGTACCTCAAGGCCATATATTGTCACCCTGCTTTTTAACTTATATACAGAGTACATTACGCAAAATGTCAGGCGGGATGAAGCACAAACTGGAATCCAGATTGCTAGGAGAAATATCAATAACCTCAGATACGCAGATGACACCACTGTTACGGCAGAAAGTGAGAAGAATCAAAGGGCTTCTTGATCAAAGTGAAAGAAGAGAGTGAAAAAGTTGGCTTAAAACTCAACATTCAGAAAACTAAGAACATGGCATTAGGTCCCATCACTTCATTTCAAATAGATGGGGAAACAATGGAAATAATGAGAGACTTTATTTTTGGGGCTCCAAAATCACTGCAGATGGTGACTGCAGCCATGAAATTAAAAGATGTTTGTTCTTCAGAAGAAAAGCTATGACAAACCTAGACAGCATATTAAAAAGCAGAGATATTACTTTGCCAACAAAGGTCCATCTAGTCAAAACTATGGCTTTTCCAGTAGTCATGTATGAATGTGAGAGTTGGACTATAAAGAAAGTTGAGTGCCAAAGAATTGATGCTTTTGAACTGTGGTGATGGAGAAGACTCTTGAGAGTCCCTTGGACTGCAAGGACATCCAACCCGTCTATCCTAAAGGAGATCAGTCTTGGGTGTTCATTGGAAGGACTGATGTTGAAGCTGAAACTCCAATACTTTGGCCACCTGATGCGAAGACCTAACTCATTGGAAAAGACCCTGATGCTGGGAGGGATTGGGGGAAGGAGGAGAAGGGGACGACAGAGGATGAGATGGTTGGATGGCATCACTGACTGAATGGACATGAGTTTGGGTAAACTCCGGGAGCTGGATGGACAGGTAGACCTGGCATGCTACATTTCATGGGGTTGCAAAGAGTCGGACACGACTGAGCGACTGAACTGAACTGAACAATGATAACCATGTTTCCTTCCTGCAGAACATCTCAGAGCCTCTGAAATTTCAATGTAGTAAGTCACATTTTCGAAAATCATTTGACCACCCATCTCTTGTTTTGAGGAGCATTTTTAGCAAATAGCATTCAGTGAAACTCTGACCTGAGCAAGCCCTTTTCCCACACAAAACAAAATTATTTTTGCTAAGTAAAACAATTTATGTAGTAAATACAGCATCTTAGATGAATATTGAGAGAATATTAAAAAGTAATAATAATGCATGATTTTTCATTTGAAGTATTAATTTCTTAATTTCTATTGGCTATAATATGTGCAGAGATAGTTCACACTATGGATCCTTTAAATTCAAGTAAATTGGTTTGGCAATGGCAACCTACTCTAGTACTCTTGTCTGGAAAATCCCATGTACAAAGGAGCCTGGTGGGCTACAGTCCATGGGGTCACGATGAGTCAGACATGACTGAGCAACTTTACTTTCACTTTTCACTTTCATGCATTGGAGAAGGAAATGGCAACCTACTCCAGTATTCTTGCCTGGAGAATCCCAGGGATGGTGGAGCCTGGTGGGCTACCATCTATGGGTTTGCACAGAGTCAGACACACATGATGTGACTTTGCAGCAGCAGCAGCAAATTGGTTTGGAGAAACCTCAGTAATCAAAATGGCACTGAGAGAATGCAGACTTATTTATACTTGGCCCTAAGATGCCATCTTCTGCCCCAAGATGTCATCTTCTGCTTAACTTCAGATTTGCTAACATTTGGAATATTTGCTTATTTAAGTTTGAAGTTTGATACTTGGCAATAATAGTTAAAATGCATGGTATAGTGTACACTTCTCATAAAGTGTTTGATAAATTAATTATAGTAGCATTGTTTCCAAACCTATTAATAGCATATAAAACAATACCAATAGTTCTTCTTAAAAAGTTGGTATTATTTCTCTCGGAAACTACAGGGGGTTTCCTAATAAGACAAGAGTAATGAAGAGAGGAGAAAGCCTATTTTCTTGTAATTGTAAAATTGAAAGATTATTTTTACTGTAAATACATTAGATTTGAAACATTTTGTCCAAGTGTCAGAAGCTTTGGGAACATCAAATGCAGATAATATGAACAATCTATACCACTGACATTGATATATGAGACATATATATATATATATATATGTATATACTTCAAAAATACATCAAGCTTGTTCAAAATAAACCTAGTCATTTATTCAACAAATATTTATTAAGAGCTTGTTACATGCCAGGCACTGTTCTTAAGGATACAGCAGGAAATAAAACAGATTGAAAACCCTGCCCTTGTAAATTTTAATTCCAATGGAGTAAATAAAATAGAGGACAGAATATATCATGTAAGAAGGTAAAAGGACTATGGAGAAGCACAAAGAAAGGAAGAAAGATGGTGGCTGTTGGGGAGGGTCAGAGTAAGTCTGATAAAGTGATGTTGTATCTCACTTTTGACACTGAACCATGTATTCAGAAAGTGTTTCATGCAAGGAGAACATTCACTGCAAAGAGCCTAAGGCAAAAATGTACCTCGTAAGTTTGAGGAATAGCAAAGAAGCCACCAGAATGCCTGGTGCAGAATGAGTTTGAGGAATGTGGTAGGAGATAAGATTATAGTAATGACTCCAAGGAACCATGTGGGACTGCAAAGGCCAATGTATAGATTTTGGTTCTTATTCTGGGTCAATTGTGGAACAACCAGAAGATTTTTTAGCAAAGGGTTAACATGATCTACTTATATTTGATGATTTGGATGCTATGCTGAGAAAAGACTTTAGGAGGGTGGACATGTAAGCAGGAGACTAGCTAGTTATCTCAGTAGTCCAGGAAGTCCAAGTCCAGGTGACTTGGACCAAGTGGTAGCAGTGGAGATGGTGAAAATTGGTTGATTCTGGGGATATTTTTGGAGGTAGAATCAACAGGATTTCTAGAGAGATCACAAGTGAACTATGAGGGAAAGAAGAAAGAATGATCCAAAGAGGTTTTGCCTAAGTGAATGGAAGGCTAGAGTCATCATTAACTGGATGGGGAAAACTTTTAGGGGCATCTGGAATTCAGATTTGGCGTGCTGAGTTTGAGATATCTAACATATATCCAAGTAGAGATGTTGAAAAGCCAGGTGGATTTATGGGTCTGAAGTTCAGGGAGAGTAACATTTTCCAAATGCTCTCAACATGACTTTAGTTTCAAATGGAATACTTGCTTGCTTCAGTCTAGACTCTTGATGAATCATTTCATTAGAATAATTTAGAAGAAGGGAAGGTTAAATAAAATGGGTCAAAACAGGGAGAATATGGGCACTGGATCATGCAATCACGAAGTCATGCAAAAGGGCATTGTAGAGTATGTTTGTTTGACTGGAATTATGTTGGTATGTGGAGCAACATCTAGGGATAAGGCTGGAGAGGCAGCAGGCAGACTGAGGAGACTGAGTTAGCTCTGTAGGGAATGTACAACACTGAAAATTCTGAAGAGGTTCAGAGGTGCAATGCCTCCAGGCTGTCAACAGCAGGGAGACCCCTCCACTAATAAGTCTGAATGGCAGAGAGAAGGAAGTGGACACCCAGAGCTGAGAAAGGAGCTGGGTGGGGAGGCCCGCATGATAGGGCTGACTTGATTGTCACAGGCAGTCTACCTGAGGGACCCAAAGGAGAAGTGACTAGGAGAACAAATACCTTCCTGGCACTTCCTATGAACCCCTGGATCTCTTGCCAGTTCTTCCCCACTGAATAAACCCAATAGGAAGCCAGAGGGCAAAGGAGTTTGCTGATGGTCAGACTCTCAGGTCATGGAGCAGAGTGAAGTGGGAAGGAGAAAACCAGCACACAGAGGGAAGCATCACATCAGTCATGCCCTTGGAAGATGGGTCCAGCAGTATTGTGCAGGAAAGAGAAAAAAAAGACAAAATAAGAAGTATAAAGTGTGGGAGACCAGTGCCTTCCTCCTTCTGAACTGCTCAGCATGCCAGGCATGAAATTAGTGCCAGTTTCAGGTGAGCAGGTGTCAGGAATGGCATTCTCAATTAGGAATGAAAGGATATTTACGTAGGTGTGTAAGATGCAGGAGCATAACCTGCACATCAGAGCAGCATCCACAGGCAGCTTCAGAGATATATTTCTGAAATGAAGCATGGGAAAATGTCAAGTTTTTTAGCATTAAGTGCGCGTTGATGTAGAGGCCCCAGTATGAATGTTGTGGAAGAGCGAAGAAAGCAACACGTTAGTGGCTCTAATGCACAAGCCAACCAAGGATGACTTTCAAAGCATGGGCAAACTTGGTTATTCTGGGGAAGAGAGGAGACTGAGGAAAGGAAGAAACGTAATAAGGAACCATCCTCACTGGACACGACGGGAGAGAACAAGCAAAAAATGAAAGAGGGATGGGGTGGCTTAATGAAGTCATGTGAGGGAGGGCTCTGTCTTTGCAGAGAAGCACAAAGCAAGGTTTGGGGCTGAGAAGAAAGACAGTGGTGAATGTGACAGGAAGAGTTGAGGGGGCTAAATGAATAAATTTTCTCTCAGGAATGTTAAATGGACTGCAGTATTGCAACATGTGCCTCCTGCTGCTGCCAAGTCACTGCACTCGTGTCTGACTCTGTGCGACCCCAGAGATGGCAGCCCACCAGGCTCCCCCGCCCCTGGGATTCTCCAGGCAAGAACACTGGAGTGGGTTGCCATTGCCTTCTCCAACGCATGAAAGTGAAAAGTGAAAGCGAAGTTGCTCAGTCGTGTCTGACTCTTCGCGACCCCATGGACTGCAGCCCACCAGGCTCCTCTGCCCATGGGATTTTCCAGGCAAGAGAACTGGAGTGGGGTGCCATTGCCTTCTCCGCATGTGCCTCCTACGTAACAACTAAACCTGTGACCAGGTGGCACCATTTTTTCACAAATTTTCCCTCAAAACCTCCCAATTGGTTATTCTGTTCTCAGTAACGATTTCTAAAAAGAATTGAATTCTAAAAAGGATTGAATCACATAAATAGCAAATGTTCATCGTTTATAAATGAACTAATATTGGGTGCTTGGAAATGAACATCAAGTATAATTAATCTCAAATGAAATGATTAAGCAACACAAATGTTAAAGGGTGTGGCAAACGTATATTAAAATAACATGTAAAACTCCAATATAAAATAAAAAGTTAAACAAAGTAACATATTTGAAATTGATTTGCTAGGAGCAAAACATGGAATGTGCACTTAGCATGTCTTATCACAGTCTACCAGTTAGAAATAATGCATATGACTATGCAAAGATCAACTTTAAAATTTAAAAGTACAGAAAGAGTATATATATTCTTTTAAATTTTAATGTTGATCATATAACATGCATATATATGCACATATATATGTTTTTGGTAATTTTATTGATTTAGGGAATTAATCTCATATAAAAATGATTTAAAACAGTTAAAAAGTATGTTGTAAGTATATATTAAGATAAGCATATTTAACATAATTGATATGATAGAATCATAACATGGAAATCCTTACTTAAAATGTCTTAGTATAGCCTACCAATAAGAAATAATATGTATATTACCATGCAAAGATCAACATTAAATTTTAAAAGTACAGTAAACCCACATATCTTTGGTAATTTTAGTGATTAATGCTTTAATTAAGAGATGAGGTACATGCAGACATATGCAATAAACTGACATAATTCATCAAATTGCAAAGAATAACATGATGAATGCATATGTATACTGTGAATTATACAATGCACATGCAAATCATATACTCATTATCACGCAGAGGCATTATTTTTCCTATAGTCAAAATGCAACAAATCTTCAAGTACTACTCAATCTACTGTATGACTATTTAAGAACAAAGTAGTCTGTGGTATCTTCTATAGAATAATAATTTAAACTGAGAAACTCAATTTAATGGAAACACAGAGCAGACATTTTTAGTGGGTACATCTCTGTGTGAGTTAAACTGGAGACCATTCCCTGTACTATGCGCACCTATTGTTCCACAATGTGATTTTAAATAGAAGTCTAGGCACTGGAGATTTTAATAAGGTCTTTTAATACACTGCTAAATTAATCTTTTTTTTTTTAATGTTGAACAGTGAATACATTGGTCATTGAGTAGATGGAAAAATAACACTGGCCCACAAACAGTTTCTCAGTGTAAAGAGTAATTAAAAAAACTACTCTTCTGAAATTGATTAATCTCCAGATGAGATGTCCTGAAATGAAGACAATTTAAACATGAATATATCTGGTGCCTGGAAGCAGTCGGTTAATACTGACGTGTGGATTGTTGGAGGGAGCAGACTAGATCCCTAAACTGACAGAGGCAGAGCAGGCTGAAGTCAAGCACTGGGGTTATTTATACATAGATTCTTATCATATACTGAGGTTAACCTCCTCCAGTTTAATGCAACTTGGAGACGTACTGTTAATTAGACATTTTGACTGAACTCCATGGAAAATAATTTTTTTAATATGAAAGTGAAAGTGCCTCTGAAATTCTCATACCTGACTACCAGGATTAGTGCTGTGCTGACAAGAAGCAAGGTATATATATGAACATGTTAATTAAGAGTGCAAAAATAAATTTTTCTGATCATTTTGAACTTTAGTGTGCATAAAAGGACATCTCTTAGTAAAAGGAAGACTACTAGATATTCCTAGTTTATGAATAAGATTTAATCAGCATATATGAATATGACAGAAAACACCTTTAAAAATTATTATACGTATAATTTGCACTCTTAAGTCAAACCTAAAGAAAAGAATACTTATAAGATTCATTGTGTGAATCAAATATAATAGCTTCATGGATGACTTTTTCTTATCTGGGGTAAGAAAATAATGCCCTTATTAATATATTAACATTATGAATTCTATAAGATTTTAAAAATTTCTTTAAAGTGAATAGTCTATTTTACTTTTAATTACATCTATTTCCCAGAAAAGTCTTTAAGGCTCTACAAAGCACCTTGCATTTTCTTGTTGCTGACAGTTCTTGAAACCACGCTTGAATGCTTTCTTTATCCTTTGGTGAACAATTGAAGATCATATGCTAAAAGACTGTGCTTTCTCTTTTTCTTGCCCTGTAATTAAGGCATTTTAATACATTGCTTCATAGTTGTTACAAGAGCAAACTATTAAGATTCATAGATTGAGACAATTTTGACTATGATTATATAAACACACATGATATGAATTTTTCCTAATCACTGACTTCAAAGAATAACAACAAAACTCCTTCAACTAAAATGATTAATCTCTGGAAGGTTAAATTGAAATGGTACTTCCTGTGTTGCCTTAATATATGTAAATGATCTACAAAAATAGAAAAACACATTTGGTTAACTATCCTTTAATACAATAGGATAAATAATAAATTCATATGAAGAATACCTTTTCTTCAAATCAATGTATACTTTAAGAGTTTGAGACCTTCAGGGGTTCTGTTGTCATTTAAAGATAAAAATACTACATACATGTCTAAAGACAGCCAAGTAAATACATGCAGATTTTTTTTTTAATCACAGAAGAATTAAAATTTTGATTTAAATGTACAGAAGTTTTTTCAAAACAAAGATATATGCAGAAAAAATACACTTCATTTAATATTTCTTAAGTTGGGAGAGTATAATTGCAACTCAAGAAAATGCTTTAGCAAACTGATAATAAACGAAGCTGAAAATATAAGACCTATACATATTTTAAAATTCTGTTGTCAGAAATATAGGACTGAAATTATACATTTAAGCAAACAAAAAAATAATCTGAAATGTCATTTAGAAGCCACATACTTTTCAGAGCACAAAAAGTATGCTAATAGGTTTCTGTCATATTTTGAATAAACGTGCAGAATTTCTTAGCTCTTTTTATGTTAGAAGATATCAGTTTGCTACTGAGTTAAAGTATGTAACTGCATTTTATGTTAGCCAATTAGATAATCTGAGGAGAAATAAATTTTGGAAACTTAAACATTTTTAGCTAACACCTTATGATTTTAAAATTAAAACTGATATCAAGAAAACATAAGGTATTATAATTTTATATTAAAAAGCAACAGTTTGGACAAGGTTAATGTAATAATCTCCCTGACTTTTCTGGGGTTTGATTGCAAAATTTTTTTAATGTGTGAAAAGCAGAGAACCCCTACTAAATACCCACCTTCCTTCTTTCAACTTATGCATTTTGCTGACATATTTTACAAGAAATCCTCAGCCCCTAGTCTCTCCACTCCTACATATTCTTGGTGTGTATCTCTTTTAAAAATGGATATTTTTCTTACGTAACTATAATGGCTCTGTCATGTCTAACAAAATTAACAGTAATTTCTTGATGTTAAGAAGTCATATGAATCCATATTCAACTTTCAATGATTTGTCTCAAAAGTGTATTTTTTCTAGTCCATTTGATGGAATCAAGGTACAGCAAGGGTCAGCTACATTTACAGCTCCTCCTTTCCCCATTTACTGTCATGCCTTTGTCTTGTTGAAGAAATTGCTCCAACTTCTTAAAAGAACTTGGGAAGTCCTTACCGAAGAAAGGGCAATATTTGGCTGATAAACTGAGACTGTCAAAGTTTTCCAATTTACTTTTTGATTGTAAAGGGGTAAAGGGGGAAACCCCGAGACACTTCTGCTATATTTAATGATCTGAATAATTTCCAAGAAGGCCTTAAACAATTCTTTACCCTTCATACTAAAGAGTTTAAAACTGTAATAATCATTATAAAATTTGTTTATAATATTGACAGTTTAAAAATAGTTTTTATGAAGTGTTAAGATAAGCATGCATAAACTAAATGATATCAAATAAGCAAACAGATGTTTAGGAATCCCAAGTTTATAAGTGCTTTTCTTAGAATGTATATAGAAGTAATCAAGAATTGTGTTTTAATTAATCTGGGAAAGAAATACAAGCTGGCATATCTCTTAACTTTTGGTTTTATCCTTTTTTTTTTTTTTTTTAGGATCATTTAACCAACATAGGCAAGTTTTCATTAAGTTTAATTTGTGTGGAACTTAAAGGCAAACAAATTGATGGCTCTTTTAAACCGCATGTTGTGTTGTTTAAGAAGAGATGTATAGAAACTTTAGAGGATTAGAAAATGCCGATGAAAATTACAAGTGTTAGAAAAGACAAAATGACACTTTTAACACATCTCCATGGCATTCCTGTTTAACAAAAATGTAAATTAACATATAGAAGGTTGGCTTAGCCTTCCTTGCAACAGCTCTAGCTAATAAAACTTTAAGATAAGTGATGTACAGCTTTTGAAACTCCAAAATATGAATGGTTCTAAATGGAACCATATGAAGTCAATGACAGTAAAGTGATCATAGATAAAATTACCAAACTCAAATGAAATAAATTCCAAATGAAAAGGATGAAGGGCAATTAAGTACCTATTTTGACAATTCGAAGTGGTCAAGTTTTTAAAAGTATGACATAGGAACCTTAACCTATCTATATATGAGTGATAAATGAGGCATTTTGTGTCATTACATCCCCATAAATCACTTCCTTTAACTGCTGACGGCTTTTATCAGATCTAACCTTTTCAAGCTTCTATTAGAGTGCTAACATTTTCAACTTTGACACATGTGCAGTTTACAAATTCTGCAGCTGATTAACTCTGGACAGAAGCTCACTGGCATCATTGTCTTCAAGTTGGGTGAAAGCCTTAGGGTCTCAAAACCCAACACACTCATATTACAGTACAAAAATCTCAATTAATGTAAGGGGTTGGACTTTGGAGTTGTTAAGGACTGTTTTCTGTTGGGAAACAAATATGAATAAGACTTCATTTTCCATGAAACAGGTGACCTAGTAAATATTAAGAAATGAAAAAAAAAAGAAAATGAAAAAGTCAAAAAAAGAAAATTCCTAGTTGATAGTAAATTTCTAATCAAATACATTTTTTTGCCTTTATTTGGCAATCAAGAAGTATTTTCTTAAAACTTGCTAAACTTCAGCTTTGACACAATAAAACAAAGAAAATCTGAGACTAATGCATTCATGATGTGAGGAATATGACCCCAAATAAAACACAATTTAAGTGGGGCTGTTTAATTGATGGGACCATTTTAAGGTGAATTTTATATGGAGACTGAATCAAACTAAAACATAGAGTTTAACTCTCCTGTAAATCTCAATATTCTAAGTTAGACCTTGTTCTGGGTAATCTAACCAGTCAATTCAGTTGAAAAAGAAAAAATGAAAAATTCTTAAAGTAGTTAAGGAGGACCTGCTTTTAAAACAGTTGTGCTGAAATTATGAAGTCTGAGCTTATAAAAGGTAATGCCATTTGTGCTAAAGTGACTGTTAATATACCAAATCCTCATAGAATGTTTTTTACACATAAATTAGAACTACTTATTATCAACATGAAACATTCTAAACATTTATCCTAATAAGAAACTTCAAAATAATCAAAATATTTGTCTATAGTAATACAGAAATAAATAAAGCAGAAACATATAAGCTGGAATCTTTTACACTACAAATGAGAGAAGATCAAGACTTCACAGTATTTTTATTTCAACGGTCCTAATTTCTTAGTAGGAGAGTCAAACACAACAGTTGAACTTGTGAGTGAAAGGTTTTAAAGAGTAACACAACACTGTGTAGGTGGATATTATGTGTCTGCCAGTATATTTGCATAAAGAGCACATACATAAATATCTATGAGTAGGTGTGAGGTTGGACAAAGATTATTTAAAAAAACTTATTTGGAAAATATCATTGACATTAATCTTGAAATAAAACTAATGTGGTTTTTTTTTTTTTTAAATAGTGTCTTTGGCAATAACAACCAGACAGCCAATCTTAATACTGACTGTTTGATCATTAGACGCCTGTCACTTCACAGTATTAGTTTTGATAAGAACTACCAGCTATCAAGTCTAAATAATAAAACCTAAAGAGATGGACTAATGGCTCTAAAGGCAAAATGTTCACAGAGACCTTCCTGCTGTAGATTGCTTCTTGTTGATAAATGACAAATCTTAGGAAAATAGTGGGGGAAGGACAACTTTTTCTAGCATCACAACCTACATAGTCTCATCATGTCACCATCTAAGGCCTATCCATGACAAATTAAAAACTTCTTTATTTCACTAATAATGTGACTCATCACAGAAGCTGGGCAGTTACACTTTGACAATTCAGATGTAAATCCTGGGTTGCCTATGAGTATTCATGACAAAGGCATATTTATCATTTAAAACAAAAGGATGTGACTTCTTGGTGTTCATATCAAAGACCAGTGATGGATGAGGCCACGCTAATCAAAAGACAGACTAGAAAGAACACAGATGTTTGCTACTTTCATTACGAAGAGTATTCCCTGCCCCTGAAACTTCCCTAATACCAGTCATTTCCAATTGTTTTAAATGTACAATTGAAATACCTAAGAATTTAAAATTCCCAGTTATAGCTCTTACAAAAAAACAAGCACTAGCTTTTATCCAATCTCAAATTATAAAAGCAAAATTCTTAAAACCAAGAAATGTTGCTCAGACAAAACCCACTGAGAGATTTCCACAATTGGCTTTATCCTTCTCAATTATTATTTTCAATGGAGAAAATGAAGAGAAAGAAAGTCTATCATCCCAAATTTTTATGAATAGCAAAACTGTGAGCTGAAATCAATGTGGGGAACTATAAAGAGAGCAAGGCTTAAGACATTTTCACCATACTCCTTTCTGATGGTTATGTTTTTGACTTTTGTTCCAAACGCTTTTCAGGTTGAAAAGCATTTAAAAATAGCTGTTGTCTAGATTGTAAGGGTTTATTTAAAACCTTAAATACAATCAATTCTGGTGATTCTAGCATTCATCACCATTTTGGATGAGAGCCCCAAAATAAGTACAGCATTAAAAAACAAAGATATTTAGAGCTGGGGCTATTGATAGCACTTCCTCCCATTCCACTGATGAAGAGCTATCATCAGGTCTGGCTAATAGAAATCCAATTTACAAGGCTCTGTTCATTTGAGTGCCTTTTAAGATGTACAGGATTAGTAACCCTTCAGACCTGCAACAAATGCCTGCTCTGTCAGGGAGGGACTATTTTAATGTTGGTTACTGGGAAGTCATCACCGGGAAGATCACCTTGAAGAAATGCAGGTGGTGGTTGGGGAGGAAGCCTACTCTGCAAGAGATCTGTTTTCTGCCAATTTTCCCTGCTGCTTTTCAATCCCAGTGAAGCACACTTGTTGATAAACTTGTAATAGTCAGCATGGTGTATGACCAAAGAAAACACAATATAAAGTTGTGTGGGGGAAAAGAACTACCTATGCATGCAAAGTATGCTGGGGTAGCTTAGGTCATTAGGTGAAATGTTAGGCAGGCAGCCGATATGCGAGTATCCCTTTTTGGTAGGATCACCTTCCTCCCCAGCTGACGAAAACACTGAAATCACATGGTATCTTTTGCACCCACATCCTTTCTGCTTCTTGTAAGGAAAATTTGTGTGTGTGTGTGTGTGCTCAGTCGTGTCGAACTCTTCAGACCCAATGGACTGTAGTCAGCCAAGCTCCTCTGTCCATCGGATTATCCTGGCAAGAATACTGGAGTGGGTTGCCATCTCCTTCTCCAGGGGATCTTCCCAACCCAGGGACTGAACCTGTATCCTCTGTGGCTCCTGCACTGGCAGGTAGATTCTTTACCACTGAGCTACCTGGGAAGGCAGTATGGAAAATTTGTGTTACTAGTGTTAAATATGCCACTAGTGTTAGATCAGCAAGGGCATTCTATTTTACACTGCTGGGTTGCATCTGTATGTTATCAGCGTTTACCTTTTATTAGCTACAGTAACTACTTTATGCCCTGCTTACAATGGGCATGTCCTCCTTTTTAAGTATGTATCTGCTTCTCACAAAAGAAATTAAGAGTTGGAAGTTTTCAGAGGGCTTAACATTCAATATATTAAGAGGTATTTATAGAATAACAAAAATCTCTCACCTTTTGGCCCTTTTTATGAAAAATTTACTGGATGCCTAATATATTTAATATTCAGTAGCATGTGAGAATAATTTTTATGCAACTCTGATAGTTAGAAAGATAGATAACTCAATTATTAGATCATCTATCAAAATATTCAGATGTATAAGAGGCTACTAAAAAGATTGATGACTGAGAAAGTCCACTGATTCTCTAGCCATCATATTCATGCATTTGGCCAGACAACATTTTTCGCTGCCTTCACAAGCAAGCTTCATTACCCATCACTCCACTGAAAAGAGTTTATTATGAGGCTGCCATCTTGGCAAGACTATTATTTAGATGATAAATGCTGAGGGAAGAAAAAGTGTGTCTACTTTTTTTTTTTTTTAAGGGAAAAAGATGAGCTTTTCTGACAACTAAAACAAACAGCATCTACATTTCTAATTAACTTAAATTTGGCAGATACAAATATAGGTCAGTTAAAGCTATGATGTTATCTTCTGTCTGGATTTTACCCTTAATTTGTAAAATGTAAATTAACTAATTAGAAGAAAACCAGCATGATTAGTGACAAAATGCTTCAGCTGGGTCTTTGCTTCCTGACATTTATGATCAACTATAATGAATTATTGCTTTTTAAAGTAATTGATAGAATATATTTTTTCTCACCAAAATGAAAGAAATTTTACTAAGAATTTATAAAAGCATTCCAGGAACCTGGCAAAACAATAGAAGTTCGTGGTGTACTTTCCGAGGAAAACATGTTTGTAAAGTGGTATAATATTAGAAATAATCGGGTTAATTTATGCCTGAGTACCTAGGGGTAAATTTAAAGACGTGTGTAGACATTAAGTCACTAATAAATCTAGTAAAAGATTGTCAGGACTTAACCCTTTCCCTGTCATTTCAAATAGATTTGCTGTGTATTCAAAGCAATTTGTGAGAATAGTGTGTGTTCATGTGCACATGTGCGTGTACATATGTGCATGTACCCATATGTTGGGTGTGGGGGTTATAAGGTTTCATGGAGAATGGTTAGAAAACAGAGAAGATATTCACCACTTGAGTTTCAGCAGGAAAATATGTCATTGTGAAGTAAAACTAACCTATGTAACATTTAAGCAAAAAGAGGTTTTCAGCTATTCTTAGGTAGACAGAGACTACACTGAGAAGTACATCTGCAAGGGCAGGTATATGTGTCAATGAAAAATGACATAAAATCCTGAAAGGTGAGGTCTGGGATGGTGGCCACATTTTGGCACAGTGGAGCCCGTGTGACCAGACCCTGGGCAGGCAGACCAGGATCAGGGCTGTCAGCTCTCAGAACACACAAACGTATTAGAGGTCTAACCTGAATGAGGAAATTGGGGTTGAAGCCTGGTGGTAATCTAGGTGGGAGCTGAAAGTGCTCTGTCGGTACTGGGGTTTGGTTTCCAGTGACACGACAACTTTTGAAAGCATGGAGAAAACAGAAAGGGAAACAGATCCAACAAAGATGCATGAGGCTCAGGGTGCTAACTGGAAACTTCCAAGATTATGTAAGATAGGTAATAGTTTGAAACAATTTAGGACTTCAGAATTTCCATCTTAATTTTAGGTATGCCGCGAAAATATTTAATATTTAACTTGGATGGAAGTATTTTAATTTGACAGATAATTATCACATTTGGAAACAATATCACTGAAATACTTGAATACTCTTTTCCAATATTATGACAAATACATAAAACTTTTCACATTTTGCAAAGTGCATTCTAAATGCTTGGAGAATATTATTCCACTTTATATTTACTAGTTGTGGAGACAGCAAGAAAATCTTTCTGAATAGCTGCTCCCGATTAACAGGTACTTGAGCCTACTACTTCTATATTTCATTAATGGTATAAATTCATTACGGTAAATATTTTTATTTCCATCCTCACATCACCATGATATTGCATTAAGAGATAAAATGGGTAACTAACGAAAGCTCCTTTTCACAGTATATAATCCTAACATAGAATACATTTACATATGACAGAAAATTCTTTTGACAGCTCTCTGGTTTTAACCTAACTCTTCAACCTCTTAACATATGATGTACTTGAAAGCTACTTAAGATTTACCTGTATGTACATGAAAACATTTGCACTTTAGAGGTAATCTTCAAACATATGAACTCTAATAAACTGGTTTCTATCACAATGATGAAGACTGCAAAACATATTACAGCACAGAGACCTCTTCATTTGTTTAGTTTCGGTCTCTCAAGCATTAATAATCTCCATTCACATTTATCATTTTGAAAAACAAATTCATTTGAATTAATAGCATGAATAGGTCCAAGTAAAGTTTTCAGCTTGATGGTAACTGGAAAAAACAAAGCTCAAGACATTTAAAAGCAATCACTTATCTTCATTTAAGATTTGTTATATTTCTGCAGGGAAGGCAGCATTTCATATTTGAAGAATAAGTTTATCGATGGAGGAGGAGAAAGGTGAAGAAAGCAATGCAGTGAGTGTCAGGTACTCTGTCCAGACCTGAGTCCTCCAGTATTGCAGGAAGGTTGGATCCTTTCAGCATTGTACTGATGTGTCAAAATATGTCAACAAACCATCACACTGCAGGAAGAAGAATGACCTTTCAGTTCTTCACGTTTGGGCTGCCTGTGGAGCTTTGGACGCGGGGTATGCATGAATGGTTTTCCTAGCTGCTTGACAAATGCAGCTCCCAAGGTTTCTTTCAAGTATGATTGTTAAAAGCCCTAGGTTCTTACAGTTTGGTACAACTTTCTCAACCCATATAACTCTTGACAGAAAATGATGTTAACTATCAATACTGCAAATTATCAGATTCAATGCAACTAGACAAATTACTTTAGAAATGTTTCAATGTAAGAGATGAATATTGAGAATTATAAATTTAGAAAAATTTTATTCACTGTAAAAATAATACTTAATCAATTCTCTAAGCTTTATTATGAAAAGTGAAAGTGTTAGTCACTCAGTAGTATATGACTGTTTGTGACCCCATGGAGCCCACCAGAATCCTCTCTCTATAGAATTCTTCATGGAAGAATACTAGAGTGGGTTGCCATTTCCTTCTCCAGGGAATCTTCCTGACCCCATCTCACAAACCAGTTGCTTTTGGAAACTTCTAAGTATCACAACTGCAGTAATCACTAACCTAAGTTATTTTCTATTCTCAGTTCCTTATGAGCATCATTGTTCTCCCCAGTACCAAAACCTCAAAGTTATCACTGTTTCACACTGCCCAAAACAACATCATTTAATCAACTTGTCAAATTCTTTCTTATCTCTGTAAGTCTATAGTCTCTTTCCATTTCCACCACCACCATTATAGTTCAGGAATTAATGGGTTATTCCAACACAAATCACTGGAATAGCAATTGTGTTCCAGTTTCCAACTTCTTGCTTCTGTCTACCCAGACCATTGCTATGAGAATATCTATCCTGAAGTTCAAGCCCGACCATGCCACTCGTCTATTCAAAAATCTTCCCTGGTTTTCCAGGTATGTTACTTTGACTTGGGCACTTAACCTCTCTATGCCTCAATTTTCTCATATGAAATGAACATAAAAACCCAGTATTGATCTCATAGGACTGTTATGTGGATCAAAAAGGATAATACATACAAGTGCTTAAACCAGACCCCAGAATATAGTTAGTGCTCAATGTTAGCTACTTTTGTGATTTATGTACCTGTTGTTTTCCTACTTCTTGTTGTTGTTCAGTTGCTAAGTTGTGTCCAACTCTTTGTGACCCAATGAACTGCAGCAATCCAGGCTTCCCTGTCCTTCACTATCTCCTGGAGCTTGCTCAAACTCATATCCATTGAGTTGGTGATGTAATCCAACCATCTCATCCTCTGTCAGCTGCTTCTCTTCCTGCTCTCTTTCCCAGCATCAAGGTCTTTTCCAGTAAGTCAGCTCTTCGCATCAGATGGCCAAAGTATTGGAGCTTTGGTTTTAGCATCAGTCTTTCCAGTCAATATTCAGGGTTGATTTCTCTTAGGATGGACTGGCTTGATCTCCTTGCTGTCCAAAGGACTCTCAAGAGTCTTCTCCAGCACCACAATTCGAAAGCACCAATTCTTTGGCTCTCAGCTTTCTTTATGGTTCAATCCTCACATCTGTATATGACTACTGGACTGAATTAAATTCCTTGAAAGCAAAGTTAAGTGTTGCTCATCTTTGTACCCTCTGAAATATATAATATACAAATACATATATAAGTATATAATATACTGCTTCTCTATAGAAGAAGCTCAGTATCTGTGCTACTCAGTATCTACTATCTGTGTTACTACCTAGGGACCTAGAATGTGTTGAATCAGAAACACAGTGGTAAAAATATGTATTTCATATTAAATAATAAAAACCAATTGGGGCTGATCAAGTATTTCACTCTAGTGTTGAGCTCAATATAATTTTATACATGTGACCTGTGCACACAACCAATGACTTCATTTTCACCACTTCCATAATCAATATACAGTGCTCTGAAAGTATTCCAGCCAAAGCTCTCAAGGACAACTGTGACAGGCTCATATTTACAAAATTAGATGATCTTTGAATTAAAAAATCCTCTGTTCTAAATAAAAGAATTTTGTATGAATTTTGAATTTATGATCACTTGAAATGCGCTATCGGCAATGCTGTTAAAACTGAATTTAAAATGGAGAGGTGGTAATGATAGCAAAGTTGCCAGATGCAGAAGTGAAGGAAATGAAAAAAGGAAAACAGAAGGAGAAGCAGGAAGGGGTTAATAAGATACCTTGTTGGTAGAATTTTTATGAGAAAATAAGGATGAACAAAATACTGGGGTGTTGGAGAAGACTCTTGAGAGTCCCTTGGACAGCAAGGAGATCCAACCAGTCCATCCTAAAGGAGATCAGTCCTGGGTGTTCACTGGAAGCGCTGATGTTGCAGCTGAAACTCCAATACTTTGGCCACCTCATTCTAAGAGCTGACTCACTGGAAAAGACCCTGATGCTGGGAAAGATTGAAGGTTGGAGGAGAAGGGGCTGATCGAAGATGAGATGGTTGGGAGGCATCACTGACTCAATGGACATGGGTTTGGGTGGACTCCGGGAGTTGGTGAAAGACAGGGAGGCCTGTCGTGCTGTAGTTCATGGGGTCCCAAAGAGTCAGACACGACTGAGCAACTGAACAGAATTGAACTGAAAATACAGGAATCATCTCAATGTAAGTGATTCAGTAAGAGAAGGGAGTAAACCCAATAAAGTAGAATTCACACAAATCATAAAAGTACACTAAGAATGTAAAGGAGAGGACAAGAAAAAGAAAAAAAAAAGAAAGAATAAAGTGACATGTTAATAGATAACAGAATTCGTATAGAAGACTTAATTTTCATAAGAATATGGCTTCCAGGGTCAATTAGAAATTGGAGGGAAAGGATGCTTACCATGGCCATTACGTATGCATGTATATTTCTGTATTATGAGGAGAAGAGTATGAGACATTATATTCATGGCTCATTTCCATACTGCACCTGTGTGAGAAGAGAATGAGCAACAGCAGTGTAGCCTCATCACCTGTACAGTTCACCCATCCCAGGAGCTGGATGACAGAGGATGGTCGAAGATGGGAAAACGCTGTTTCTTGCATAGAGAGGGAGAGAAAAGAAAGAGGACAGGCATAACTTCTGTGAACAGGGCTTGATCTCATCAAAAGATGGCTAGCTCTATTTCAGTCAAAGAGGCAGCAGACGCCCTTAGTGGGTGCTATCAAAAGATGACCAAAGAAAGCTGCTTTCTAACGACCATAAGCTTATTATCCAATCTTTGGCCTTAATGATAAAAAAAATACCTTCTCTTTTGTTGGGCATACAAAAGCAGTGACTGAAAATTCCATTCCAACTCTCAGAAGGCTAGGCAAAAGACAGAGAATATATAGATGACTGTTTGAAAAACAGATACCAAAAGAAAGAAATTTGAAGGTTTCCACAGCACTCTCTCAAAAATTCTTCTATTCATGTTGTTGTTTTAATTGCTAAGTAGGGTCTGACTCTTTTGTGAAAAGAGTCATGGACTGTAGCCCACCAGGCTCCTTCTGTCTATGGGGTTTCCCAGGCAAGAATCTCGGGGTGGGTCGCAATTTCCTTCCGTAGGGGATCTTCCTGACCCAGAGAATCAAATCCACATCTCCTGCAGGTGGTTTCTTTACCACTGAGCCACCAGGGAAGCCCATTCTATTCATAGTCAATGCTTAAGAAGATTTGCTTAGGATGAGAATGAAGTCTAAAATAGCATCAGTAAGATTACAAGGTTAATGTTAAACAAGACAAACTGGCTTACAGTGTGTTAAATTCTGTTAAAAATCATAATTGAGAAGATATATACTTGGAGCCAAAATGAGGTAACAGGGACTACATTTATCTTCCTGATGGAAATACCTAAAAAACAAACAAAATAGCTGACAACAGACATCAAGCAGTGAAGGATAGTCACCTCTGAATGATGGGCAAGAAAAGAGGCAAGCGCTTTGATTTCCCAACTTTCTGCCTGGAGAGTTTGCATGCTACAGTGTCGGAAGGAAGAACCTCAGTGAAGTCCACGAGTCTCTCTCAGAGTTGAGAAGAAGAAACTGGGAAAATGGCAAGACCAGGCAGTTAAAGTTTGTCATAAAAGAAGTATCAATAATTTTAAAAGGATTCAAGCTTGTTTCTGATTTTAATGATGTTAAATTAATGGCCAATAACAGAAAGACATGTGAACAAGTTCCAAATATTTGGAAACAAAATAGCATTCTTCTAAATAGCCTGTGAGACAAAGAGACAAAGAAGAAATAAAAATAAAGTATTTGGAAAACAAATAGAGAAAAAAAAAAAAGAAAATATTTGGAACCAAATGAAAATAAAAATACAACACAAAACATTTTCTGCAATACAGCTAAAGCAGTACTTTGAGGCAATTTTAGCACTAAATTGCCTTTACTGGTAAAAAAGAATGATTTCAAATCAATAACCTTAGGCTCCATCTTAGAAAACTAGAAACAAAAAAGAGCAAATGAAACTGAAGCTAAAATAGGGAACAGTAATAATCAGATTAAAAATCAATGAAAAAGACAAAAGAAAAACAACAGGAAAAAGTCAGTAAAACAAAATATTCATTTTTTTCAGAAGGCCAGTAAAATTGATAAAGCTCTAGGCAGAGCGATCTGGAAAAGTAGACAAAATTATCAACATCAGGAATGAATAAAGTGATACCACTACAGATTCTACAGATATTAAAAGAATATAGGAGCATTCTCAACAAGTTTATACTAATATACTCAACAACTTAAAAAAAAATGAATAAACTCTTTAAAAGGCACAAAGTATCAAAGTTCACTCAAGAAAAAAATAGATAACCTGAATCCCTATATCTATCAATCAATTTTAATCAGTTTAAAATCTTGCCACAAAAAATATCCCCAGATCATTTGACTGGGAGTAGTCACATATGGATATGAGAGTTGGAGTACAAAGAAAGCTGAGTGTTGAAGAATTGATGCTTTTGAACTGTGGTGTTGGAGAAGACTCGAGAGTCCCTTCGATTGCAAGTAGATCCAGTCAGTCCATCCTAAAGGAAATCAGTCCTGAATATTCATCAGAAGGACTGATGCTGAAGGTGAAACTCCAATACATTGGCCACCTGATGAGAAGAACTGACTCATTGGAAAAGACCTTGATGTTGGGAAAGATTGAAGGTGGGAGGAGAAGGGGACAACCGAGGATGAGATGGTTGGATGGCATCACCAACTCAACGGACATGAGTCTGAGTAAACTCCAGGAGTTGGTGACAGACAGGGAGGCCTGGTGTGGTGCAGTCCACAGAGTCACAGAGTGGGACATGACTGAGTGACTGAACTGAACTAAACCCAATAGTTAATGAAGAAATAAAAATTCTACACAAACTTTTCCAGAAAACCAAGAAAGGACTACTTCCCAACTCATACTATAAGGCCTCCATAGTGCCAAAACCAGGCAAAGAGTTTAGAAGAAAAAGTAAATCACAGACAAATCTCTCTCATGAAAGCAGATGCAAAATTTCTTAATGAATTTTTAGCAAATCAAATATCACCAGTTTATCATCAGTAGCATCTGACTCTTTGCAACCCCATGGACTGCAGCACGCCAGGCCTCCCTGTCCATTACCAACTCCTGGAGTTTTCTCAAACTCATGTCCATTGAGTCAGTGAGGCCATCCAACCATCTCATCCTCTGTCGTCCCCTTCTCCTCCTGCCTTCAATCTTTCCCAGCATCAGGGTCTTTTCAAATGAGTCAGTTCTTTGCATCAGGTAGCCAAAGTATTAGAGTTTCAGCTTCAGCATCAGTCCTTCCAATGAATATTCAGGACTGATTTCCTTTAGGATGGACTGGTTGGATGTCCTTGCAGTCCAAGGGACTCTCAAGAATTTTCTCCAACACCACAGTTCAAAAGCATCAATTCTTCAGTGCTCAGCTTTCTTTATAGTCCAACTCTCACATCCAAATCAAATAAAACAAACTAAAAAGATTTTGCTTCACTGACCAAGAGGGGTTTATACCAGGAATGCAAGGTTGGTATAACATTCAAGAATCACTGTAATTTATCATATTAATCAATTAACTAAAAAATACACATATGATCATCTTCACAGATGCAGAAAAACATGTTGACAAGATTCAACATCCATTATAATAAAAACTCTAAGCAAACGAGGAACAGAAGGGTTTCCTCAACCTCAAAAGGCAGCCGCAAAAAAATCTATACCTAATATTATCCTTCATGGTAAAAGACTGATGCCTTTCCTCCAAGACCAGGAGTTCTACTCACTGTTGTATAGGTGAGTCTAAGCAGCGCAGTTTAAAAAAAAGAAAAAGTCATCCAATTGAAAAAGGAAGCAAAATGTCTTTATTTATAAACAACATTGTTTTCTATATAGAAAATCCTAGAACATGCACCAAATAAATATAATGAGTTTTTCCCAATTGCATGATGTAAGATCAATACACCAAATCATCTATATTACTCTACAGTAACATGAAATATTGGAAATGGAAACAACAACAAAAACAAAATCACTTCCTATAGAGTCAAGAAATATAAAACATACAGGCTCCCAAGTTGACCTATAAACTCTACTGATGGCAACCACAATTTCAGCAAAAAATTTTGAGGAATTTATAAGCTGATTCCAAAATTCAAATGCCAATGCAAAGGACCAAAAATGGACAAAACTAACACTTGCTCCTTGGAAGAAAAGCTATGACCAAACTGGACAGCATATGAAAAAGCAGAGACATTACTTTACCAACAAAGGTCCGTCTAGTCAAAGCTGTAGTTTTTCCAGTAATCATGTATGGATGTGAGAGTGGACTATAAAAAAAGCTGAGCACTGAAGAATTGATGCTTTTGAACTGTGGTGTTGGAGAAGACTCTTAAGAGTCCCTTGGACTGCAAGGAGATCTAACCAGTCCTTCCTAAAGGAAATCAGTCCTGAATATTCACTGGAAGAACTGATGCTGAAACTGAAGCTCCAATACTCTGCCCTCCTGATGTAAAGAACTGACTCACTGGAAATGACCCTGATGCCGGGAAAGATTGAAGGCGGGAGAAGGGGACGACAGAGGATGAGATGGTTGGATGGCATCACTGACGCATTGGACATGAGTTTAAGTAGGCTCTAGGAGTTGGTAATGGACAGGGAAGCCTGGTGTGCTATAGTCTGTGGAGTCACAAAGATTTGGACATGAGTGAGTGACTGAAGTGAACTGAACTTTAAAAAGAAAAGCCACAGTCATTAAGACAGTATGGTACTGGCACAAAGACAGAAATATAGATCAGTGGAACAAAATAGAAAGCCCTGAGATTAATCCACACACCTATGGACACCTTATCTTCGACAAAGGAGGCAAGAATATATAATGGAGTAAAGATAGTCTCTTTAACAGGTGGTGCTGGGAAAACTGGTCAACCACTTGTAAAAGAATGAAACTAGACCTCTTTCTAACACCACACACAAAAATAAACTCAAAATGGATTAAAGATCTAAATGTAAGACCAGAAACTATAAAACTCCTAGAGGAGAACATAGGCAAAACACTCTCTGACATAAATCACAGCAGGATCCCCTATGATCCAACTCCCAGTATACTGGAAATAAAAGCAAAGATAAACAAATGGGATCTAATTAAAATTAAAAGCTTCTGCACAACAAAGGAAACTATAAGCAAGGTGGAAAGACAGCCTTCTGAATGGGAGAAAACAATAGCAAATGAAACAACTGACAAACAACTAATCTCAAAGATATATAAGCAACTTATGCAGCTCAACTCCAGAAAAATAAATGATCCAATAAAAAAATGGGCCAAAGAACTAAATAGGCATTTCTCCAAAGAAGACATACGGATGGCTAACAAACACATGAAAAGATGTTCAACATCACTCATTATCAGAGAAATGCAAATCAAGACCACAATGAGGTACCATTTCACACCAGTCAGAATGGCTGCGATCCAAAAGTTTACAAGCAATAAATGCTGGAGAGGATGTGGAGAAAAGGGAACCCTCTTACACTGCTGGTGGGAATGCAAACTAGTACAGCCATTATGGAAAACAGTGTGGAGATTCCTTAAAAAATTGCAAATAGAACTGCCTTATGACCCAGCAATCCCCCTGCTGGGCATACACACTGAGGAAACCAGAATTGAAAGAGACACATGTACCCCAATGTTCATTGCAGCGCTGTTTATAATAGCCAGGACATGGAAGCAACCTAGATGTCCATCAGCAGATGATTGGATAAGAAAGCAGTGGTACATATACACAATGGAATACTACTCAGCCCTTAAAAAGAATAAATTTGACTCAGTTCTAATGAGATGGATGAAATTGGAACCGATTATACAGAGTGAAGTAAGCCAGAAAGAAAAACACCAATACAGTATACTGACACATATATATGGAATTTAGAAGACAGTAATGATGACCCTCTATGTGAGACAACAAAGAGACACAGAGGTATAGAGTGGACTTTTGGACTCTGAGGGAGAGGAAAGGGTGGGATGGTTTGGGAGAATGGCAATGAAACATGTATATTTTCTTGTAAGAAACGAGCGCAAAAAAAAAAAAAAAAAAAAAAAAAATAAAAAGAAAAATGCAGTTGGGGGACTAACACTAGTAGGTTACAGTAATCAATACAATGTAGAATTTGTGTAAAGATAGACAAACTGGCTATCAGAAGAAAATAGAGAGCTCAGAAAAGGTCCACACATCCATGATTAATTGGTTTTTGACATATGTGTAAAGGCTATTCAGTAAAGAAAGGACCGGCTTTTCAACAAATTGTTCTAGCACAACTGGATATCCAAGTCCAAGAAAATAAAACTTTAAGTCATCTATCACACCACATATAAAAATTAACTGCAAATGGATGCTAGACATAAATGTAATTTAAAATTATAAATCTTTTAAAGAAAATAAGGGATAAATCTTCATGATTTCCTTATAGATCGTTGTGAGTTCAGAAGGAGACCTGAGTGGAGGCTGGGTGCCTACTAACTAACAAGTGCCTGTGAAGTCTTTGCTGATCTGAACCAGTATTCCTCAATCAAGTTCTTTTTCTCATCAAGACTCTGTTTAGAAGCACCTAGGCTAGCAACTGTCGGGCAAATCAAGGAAAGAAGTGGACTTCTTTGCTCAAGAAGGGTCAGGTAAAGAAGTGGACTTCAATGCACAACACAGATCAACAGCATCACCTGAAGTTTTCAAGACAAAAAGACTCCCATCCAGGCTCTACCTCATACCAATTATATCAGTTCTTCAGGGACAAAGCCCAGGTCAATACATAAAATGTTCCAACCATATGATTTTAATACATGCCAAGGTGTGAGAATCACTGCCCTAGACCTTAAGCCATTTTAGCATCAATTTCAACCTGATCTCTATTATTCTAAAATTACTTTCAAAAATGAACTCTGAAAACAAAACAAAAACACTTGGTATTCTTGGACTCCTGACTCACTTCCTTTATTCTTCTCTCACTCTCTCTGGACAAACATAATGGTTGTATTCTCTTTCTTAGAATGGACAACCAATCATTTGCTTGCAGGTTTGATTTGTGGTTCAGTTCAGTCACTCAGTTGTGTCCAACTCTTTCTGACTGAAAGGACTGCAGCATACCAGGCCTCACTGTCCATCACCAGCTCCCAGAGCTTGCTCAAACTCATGTCCATTGAGTTGGTGATGCCATCCAACCATCTCACCCTCTGTCGTCCCCTTCTCCTTCTGCCTTCAATTTTCAATCTCAGCATCAGGGTCTTTTCCAATGAGTCAACTCTTCGCATGAGGTGGCCAAAGTATTGGAGTTTCAGCCTCAGCATCAGTCCTTCCAATGAACACGCAGGACTGGTCTCCTTTAGGATGGACTGGTTGGATCTCCTTGCAGTCCAAGGGACTCTCAAGAGTCTTCTCCAACACCACAGTTCAAAAGCATCAATTCTTCGGCGCTCAGGCGCTCAGCTTTCTTTATAGTCCAACTCTCACATCCATATATGACTACTGGAAAAAATCATAGCTTTGAGTAGATGGACCTTTGTGGACAAAGTAATGTCTCTGCTTTTTAATATGCTGTCTAGGTTGGCTCACAGATTTTCTTCAAAGGAGCAAGTGCCTTTTAATTTCAAGGCTGCAGTTGCCATCTGCAGTGATTTTGGAACCCAGAAAAATAGTCTCTCACTGTTTCCATTGTTTCCCCATCTATTTGCCATGAAGTGATGGGACTGGATGCCATGATCTTAGTTTTCTGAATGTTGAGTTTTAAGCCAGCTTTTCATTCTCCTCTTTCACTTTCAACAGGAGGCTCTGTAGTTCTTCACTTTCTGCCATAAGGGTGGTGTCATCTGCCTATCTGAGGTTGTTGATATTTCTCCTGCAATCTTGATTCCAGCTTGTGTTTCATCCAGCCCAGCATTTCTCATGATGTACTCTGCATATAAGTTAAATAAGCAGGGTGACAATATACAGCTTTAATGTACTCCTTTCCCAATTTGAAACCAGTCCATTGTTGCATGTCTGGTTCTAACGGTTGCTTCTTGATCTGCACACAGATTTCTCAGGAGGCAGGTAAGGTGGTCTGGTATTCCCATCTGTTTAACAATTTTCCAGTTTGTTGTGAACCACACAGTCAAAAACTTAAGTGTAGTAAACAAAGGAGATGTAGATGTTTTTCTGGAACTCTCTTGCTTTTTCCATGATCCAGTGGCTGTTGGCAATTTGATCTCTGGTTCCTCTGCCTTTTCTAAATCCAGCTGAAACATCTAGAAGTTCATGGTTCCCATATTGTTGAAGACTGGCTTGGAGAATTTTGAGCATTACTTTGCTCGCCTGTGAGATGAATGCAATTGTGCAGCAGTTTGAGCAATCTTTGGCATTGCTTTTCTTTGGGATTGGAATGAAAGCTGACCTTTTGCAGTCCTGTGGCCACTGCTGAGTTTTCTAAATATGCTGGCATATTGAGTTCAGCACTTTTATAGCATCATCTTTAAGGACTTCAAAAGGCTCAGCTGGAATTCCATCACCTCCACTAACTTTGTTTGTAGTGATGCTTCCTAAGGCCCACTTGACTTTGCATTCCAGGATGTCTGGCTCTAAGTGAGTGATCACATCATCATGCTTATCTGGTCATGATCATTTTGCTGGCTTTGAAGATTGAAGGCAGGAGGAGAAGGGGATGACAGAGGGTGAGATGGTTGGATTGACTCTATAGACATGAGTTTGAGCAAGCTCTGGGAGCTGGTGATGGACAAGGAGGCCTGGTGTGCTACAGTCCTTTCAGTCACAAAGAGTCGGGCATGACTGAGTAACTGAACTGAACCACAAATGAAACCTTAATATCTTCTGCTTCTCTTAGGTCCATACCTTTTCTGTCCTTTATTGTGCCCATCTTCGCATAAACATTCCCTTGGTATCTCTGATTTTCTTGAAGAGATCTCTAGTCTTTCCCATTCTATTGTTTTCCTCTATTTGCACTGATCATCGAGGAAGGCTTTCTTATCTCTCCTTGCTATTCTTTGGAATTCTGCATTCAGATGGGGATATCTTTCCTTTTCTTCTTTGCCTTTAGCTTCTCTTCTTTTCTCAGTTATTTTTAAGACCTCCTCAGACAACCATTTTGCCTTTTTGCATTTCCTTTTCTTGGGGATGGTCTTGAGCACTGTCTCCTGTATAATGTCATGAACCTCCATCCATAGTTCTTCAGGTACTGTCTATCAGATTGAATCCCTTGAATCTGTTTGTCACTTTCAGTCTATAATTGTAAAGGATTTGATTTGGGTCATACCTCTTGAATGGTCTAGTGGTTTTCCCTACTTTCTTCAATTTAAGTCTGAATTTGGCAATAAGGAGTTCATGATTTGAGCCATAGTTAGCTCCTGGTCTTGTTTTTTGCTGACTGTATGCTGCTGCTGCTGCTGCTAAGTCATTTCAGTCATGCCCGACTCTGTGCGACTCCACGGACTTCAGCCTACCCACCTCCTCTGTCCATGGGATTGTCCAAGCAAGAGTTCTGGAGTGGGGTGCCATCGCCTTCTCCTTGCTGACTGTATAGAGCTTCTCTATCTTCGGCTGCAAAGAATTTAATCAATTTGATTTAGGTGTCAACCATCTGGTGATGTCCATGGGTAGAGTCATCTCTTGTGTTGTTGGTAGAGGGTGTTTGCTATGACCAGTGCTTTCTCTTGGCAAAACTCTGTTAGCCTTTGTCCTGCTTCATTTTGTACTCCATGGCCAAACTTGCCTGTTACTCCAGGTATCTCCTGATTTCCTGCTTTTGCATTCTGGTCCCCTATGATGAAAAGGACATTTGTTTCGGGTGTTAGTTCTAGAAGGTCTTGAAGGTCTTCATATAACTGTTCAACTTCAGCTTCTTTGGTATTAGTGGTTGGGGCATAGACTTGGATTACTGTAATACTGAATGGTTTGCCTTGGAAATGAACAGAGGTCATTCTGTCATTTTTGAGATTGCACCCAAGTACTGCATATTGGACTATTTTGTTGATGATGAGGGCTACTCCATTTCTTCTAAGGGGTTCTTGCCCACAGTAGTAGATATAATGGTCATCTGAGTTAAATTCACCCATTCCATTCCATTTTAGTTCACTTATTCCTAAAATATTGATGTTCATTCTTGCCATCTCCTGTTTGACCACTTTCAATTTGCCTTGATTCATGGACCTAACATTCCAGGTTCCTATGCTTTATTGCTCTTTACAACACTGGACTTTACTTCCATCACCAATCACATCCACAACTGGACATTGTTTTTGCTTTGGCTCCATCTCTTCATTCTTTCTGGAGTTATTTCTCTACTCTACTCCAGTAGCATACTGGGCATCTACTGACCTGGGGAGTTCATCTTTCAGTGTCATACTTTTTTGCCTTTTCATACTGTTCATTGGGTTCTCAAGGCAAGAATACTGAAGTGGTTTGCCATTCCCTTCTCTAGCGGACCATGTTTTGTCAGAACTCTCCACCATGTCCTGTCCGTCTTGGGTGGCCCTACACAGCATGGCTCATAGTTTCATTGAGTTAGACAAGACTGTGGTCCATGTGATCAGTTTGGTTAGCTTTCTGAGATTGTGGTTTTCATTGTCTGCCTTCTGAAGAATGAGGATAAGAGGCTTATGGAAGTTTCCTGAAGGTAGAGACTAAACTGGGTCTTGTTCTGGTGGGTGGGGCCACGCTCAGTAAATCTTTAATCAAATTTTCTGTTGAAGGGCTGGGTTGTGTTTCCTCCCTGTTGTTTGGACTTCTGGACACTCACAGGCAGGTCTGGCTCAGTCTCCCACTCACCTCCAAAGTCAAATTCCCTGAGGGTTCTAAGTCCCTTTGCTGGATCCCCAGGTTTGGAAATATGTTGCATGTCCTAGACCTTTCTTCACAGTGCGAGAATCTCTTTGGTATAATTGTCCTGCAATCTGTGGCTTGTCTGCTCCGTGGCTCTGTGGAGGGGCTAATGGTAAGCTCTTCAAAGAGGGCCTATGCCACAGGCTGGGTAACCCAGGCCTGCTACAGCCAGAGCCCCTGTCCCTGCGGCAAGTCACTGCTGGCCCGTGCCTCTGCAGGAGATACTCAAACACTCAAAGGCAAGTCTGGCTCAGTCTCTGTGGGGCCTCTGGGTCCTGTTGCGCACGAGGTTTTGTTTGAGCCCTCTGAGCGTTTCTGGCAGGTCTGGGGTTTGATTCTAAATGCGACTTTGTTCCTCCTACCATCCCGTTGGGGCTTCTCCTTTGGCCTTGGACATGGGGTATCACTATTCTGATAAGATGGTGGAGTAGAAGAATGTGCGCTCATCTTCTGAGAGAACTTTTGATTTGTGGTAAACCTTTGGAAACATACGTGACTCATATTAACTCTGTCATAACAGTTTAGCAAGGAGAGGTCCTTTCCACAATTCTTAAGTCCCTGGATTTGGAAAACTGGTCAACAAACCAAAAAGAAAAAATCTTGCATATATCTGAAGACAATAATCAGCCATCTTTCTGAGGACATCATTGATATTTCTAAGTCTATTTTTTCCCTTTAATTCTTTAACTCATACCAGTTTTCTCAACCACCATCTCTTTATTGCAAATATCACTTCAACAGCCTAAGACAACAGTTCTATTGTTCATTCAGCTTTGTATTTAAAGTCAACACTGAAAACAATTAACAGTGGCAGAAAACATGAATTCCCTCATGGGGAAAGTTCTTGATATTCACATTCCAAATGCAAAAAAAAAAAAAAAGATACATTATGGAAACTCAAAGTACTATATACACAGAAGACACTTCCTTCACTTTAAAAAAATATTTCAAGGTTATTCCAGCTAATAACAATGTCAAGTATTTGTTTGGAGCAAGGAGACATCAGTATCTCACAACCAACTCCACTCTAATAGATGGAAAAACAAATTATTATATTTTACCTTTAAAGAGGCCTTCTGCAGTACATTTGCTAATTATTAGTCAATATGTCTCTTGCTGCTGAGGACTGCTTGTTAGTATATGGCAGCAGCGATTTCTGAGGCTGCTGTAATTGAAGGTTTCCAAGAGCATCTATAACTGAGGCTCATTCTCCAACTTGAGACAGATGTGTTGTTAACAAGACTGAAATAACTGGAAATCTGTGATTTGGCTAATTGCAGGCTTCCTGGAAGTATCTTTATAAAAAAAAAAAAAACAACTTTGGCCATCCTCTGAAAAATACCTTCCTTGAGTCTAACTGCTTGGCAGCCCCATTCTAAATGCCTCCCCTCTCAAGTTAGCACAGACCAGAGAAAGCAATCAGTGAACCATTGAGTAGATAACCAATCTTTAAAAAAATACTTAGAGGTAAGAACTAAAGTCAAATCAATTTTTGTGGCAGAGGTATTAGCTTAGCATTGCCTCTAGGAGAGTAGACTTTCTGGAGCCAAAGGTTCAAAAATCCCACAGATGGAACTCACCTCTTCATCTTTTCAGGGAGACATAAATATGATCAAACTTTATTTCCTCTGGTGCTCATCTCCCCTTATATCCTAATACCAGCAGAGAAATGACTTTGGAAGACAAATACACTTGCTTACTTTGATACTATCCTTTAGACCTTGGGGTCCAGAGCCTGAACCCAAACTTTAGAGGATTCTGCTCTGGCCTTCTTTGGTTGAACCCCAGCCCAGGGCTTCCCTGGTGGTTCAGACGGTAAAGAATCTGCTTGTAATATGCGAGAGCCAATTTTGGGTTGGGAAAAGGGAATGGCTACCCACTGCAGTGTTCTCGCCTGGAGAATTCCCTGGACAGAGGAGCCTGGCAGGCTACAGTCCATAGAGTCACAAAGAGTAGGACACAACTAGGGGACTAACACACATACACATTAGGGGTGAGGAGTGTGTAGAGCAAAGGGAACATCTTCACCTGATGTCTCTCCCCTCCAATACCTTTCTAGGCCACGCTCCTTGTTACCAGGGACACCGGAACTTCCTGATTCAAGAGCTCTGAGATCACTCCTAGACACTGCCTTTTTGATAAGAGGGCAGACCAGCAGAGCGTGCACCTCTGGCCAGAGAGAAGAACTAGACCAGAAGTTTGTAGAAAGGTACATGGAACTTGGATGTGCAGGGTAGGGTATGCTTGAAACCTTCCCGGGTGTAGGATGGAGCCTAAGTGTTAGTGATAGCTCCTTAGTCATGTCCGACTCTTTGCAACCCTACGGACTGTAGCCCGCCAGGCTCCTCCGTCTATGGAGTTCTCCAGGCGAGAATACTGGAGTGGGCAGCTGTTCCCTTCTCCAGGGGATCTTCCCAATCCAGGAATTGAACCCAGGTTTCCTGCATAGAACTCAGAATCTTTACTATCTAAGCCATCAGGGAAGTCCCAAGACGGAGCCAAAAGTGATAAGAAAAGGGAGATGGGCTATGCAGTGGGGCCACTTCTGTCTATACTGCCACCTGCAGCATGGATCTCCAAGGAGTCTAGGAATTCTTAATGCAAATCAGAATTTCCAGATCTTCATGCAGGATAAAACAGACTTTATTGACTCAGATATGCAGATGACATCACCTTTATGGCAGAAAGTGAAGAGGAACTAAAAAGCCTCTTGATGAAAGTCAAAGAGGAGAGTGAAAAAGTTGGCTTAAAGCTCAACATTCAGAAAACGAAGATCATGGCATCTGTTCCCATCACTTCATGGGAAATAGATGGGGAAACAGTGGAAACAGTGTCAGACTTTATTTTTCGGGTTCCAAAATCACTGCAGATGGTGACTGCAGCCATGAAATTAAAAGACGCTTGCTCCTTCGAAGGAAAGTTATGACCAACCTAGATAGCATATTCAAAAGCAGAGACGTTACTTTGCCAACAAAGGTCCGTCTAGTTAAGACTATGGTTTTTCCAGTGGTCATGTATGGATGTGAGAGTTGGACTGTGAAGAAGGCTGAGTGTTGAAGAATTGATGCTTTTGAACTGTGATGTTGAAGAAGACTCTTGAGAGTCCCTTCGACTGTAAGGAGATCCACCCAGTCCATTCTGAAGGAGATCAGCCCTGGAATTTCTTTGGAGGGAATGATGCTAAAGCTGAAACTCCAGTACTTTGGCCACCTCATGTGAAGAGTTGACTCATTGGAAAAGACTATGATGCTGGGAGGGATTGGGGGCAGGAGAAGGGGACGACAGAGGATGAGATGGCTGGATGACATCACCGACTCGATGGAGTTTGAGTGAACTCCGGGAATTGGTGACGGACAAGGAGGCCTGGTGTGCTGCAATTCGTGGGGTCGCAAAGAGTTGGACACGACTGAGCAACTGAACTGAACTTGAAACATAACCTTAAATATTTGGGAACACTGTACATAGGTCTCTATTCTTACTCTTGGATTTTTAAGACATTTTATGTCAAATCTCAAATGAGATACCTACTTTGCTGAAGTTTTGTGAAAGCAAGTAATCAATCTAAGATTAAAAACATGTGCCTAAAAACTTCATAGTATTTACCATGTAGTTATTGGTTATTTTCTATTTTAAAACTGTATGTAAGTAAACATGATATAGCTCATGGTAAACATCTGCAAAAGTCTATACATCTGGAAAGCCTATAAAAGTTTTCTAGAAAAATGAAGCATTTTTCTCACCATACTTAAGAGTGCCATTCTTAAAGAAAAAATTTTGGCCCTGTTGTGTTTTTATTTTTCCTTTCTTGCCATGCTGTGCAGCAAGAAAGATTTTAGTTCCCTGACCAGGGATCAAACCCATGCTCCCTGCAGTGGAGCTCCAAACACTGGATCATGAGGGAAGTCCTCCTTTTGAGTTTTAACGTCAGAATGTCTAACACAATCCTTAGTGGTTGACTCAAAATGTTGTTGTCTGTTATGCATCAGAAAATTCATTCATATACTCATTTGTTCAATAAATATCTATGACCACCTACTGGCAGCTATGAGCCAGGCATCCCACCGGCTTCTGGACATTTGACAATGGATAAAACAGATAAGATTGAACTCAATATATTAACTGGAGGAGAGTGATAAGTAAACAAGCAATTACAATATTTGACAAATGCTATGAAATTATTAGGAGAACACAGGAGGGGCACTGAACCCAATCTTGAACTACAAGAAGGTTTCCCAAAGAGATGTCAGTCAGGCTGAGCGCTGAAGTGAGCCGAGTAGGAGTTTATCTAGCAGCAAAGGAAATTAAAATATTTGCTGAGAAGATTTCTACATTCCATCAGACCATGATACTCAGGAAAAAGAGACAGAGGAGAGTACATCTGTTGATTGCCAAGCACTGTGAAAGTGATTTGTATGTATTAAAAAACTGATCTTCACAACAATATGTGAAGAAGGTATTATTAACCCCATATTATTGAGGAAGAAAAACAGGGACTCAGGGAGGTTAAGCAAGCTGTTTCCAGGAATGGATCCAGAAAGTGGCAAGGACTGGCTTCAAACACAAGAACAGGATAGATTTCTCCCATTACATCAAGGATTGTTGAATTGGAAAATCATGTTCAAACAAAATTTTGCCTTATTCTTTCCAGTCAGTAAGCTTAGATCTTCTTTGAGAGAAGTAGAGAAGTATTAGCTACCAAGTGCATTTAAAAAGATTCCACTGATGACAGTGTGTCAGAATGTGCCCAGAATGGCAGGGGACTGGGCTGAGCTTACAAATGAGATTTCTATATTCCTGACTCGGTGCTATTGGGCATTGTTCATGTGCTGTATGGCTGCATGTGGCTCTTCGTAGTTTAGGTTCATCAGTGTTTTCATCCAGGCTGACTCCATTTTATCTTCAACCACTAAAGTGAGCCGAGGGTGTCTGCTTCTGCTTGTTTGAAAGGCCGCAAGTTAGAACCCATGTATATTCTGGCCTCAGACTATAGAATTAATTTTTCGTTACCTGTCATCATCTCAAAATGGAAATGCACTTAGTAATGTAGGTCAAATTGTCAAAGAACCCACCTTTTGACTAGAAAAGTGGGATGAGGGGGCATTTTTTTTTTTTTTTTTTTTTTTTGTCAACTGCATAACGTTCATACCCGGGATGAGGGCCTACTTGCCAGAAAGGCAGCTTAAGTTCTATACTTAATCTGATTTTAGAGAAGGTGCCTATTGCAAAATTTAAATCTGTTTGAAGTGAATTAACATAGAAAAACATTCTTGAAGTTTTGATTATAAAAGAATGAGCTGCACATATGTAGTAATTAGAAATAGCAACACAAAAGGTAAACAAAGCTCTTTCAAACCAAGTAAATTTGTGTTTAAATGTTTCTAACTACAGTCTTATTCATTCCCTCAGATAAGGGTAAATTTTATGAAGAAAAGTAAAGCTGACTGAGGAGAGAAATGACTGAGGGTGACGCCACCTAGACTGGGTAGCAGGGGAAGGGCCCCTTGAGGAGGGGAAATGTGAGCAGACAGCTGATGTCATCGTAAAGGGGCAAGCTTCGTGGAGATCCACGTGAAGACAGTTCCAAGCAGAAGGATTAGCCAGAGTGAGGGTCTTGAAGTAGAAACAAGCAGTGTAGATTCAAGGAAGATGGAGAAAGCTGCCAAGGAAGTTTAAGAGACAGAGAGAACTCTAGGTGAAGGGAGAGCACAGGTGTGGCCGGGTCTGTGGTGAGAGGCAGGCCATACAGGGCTCTGAATGTCATGGTACAGAGTTTGGATTGTATTTCATTTTTTATTGTAAATATTTGTTTTACAATATTGTATTGGCTTCTGCCATACACCAACATGAATAACCACAGGTGTAGACGTGTCCCTCCCTCCTGACCCTCCCTCCACCTTCCACCCCATCTCCCTCCTCTAGGATATCAGGTGCATTTTAAATGTGAAGTGTTAGGCAGGGAAGTGACACGATCTGATTCAGATTTTCTGAGAGTCACTCTGCCTAGGGTATGACACTCTGACCACAGGAGCACAAGTGCTGACGTAAGAAGGCCAGCTAGAAACTGTGGGAGAGCAGTCCGAGAGAAGATGACAGGCAGTGAAGCGGCCGCAGGTGGGGTGGCGGCACGCGGCGCCGGCTGAGCTGTGATGAAGGCAGGGCTGGACGGACCCGCTGATGAACTGGTGATGACACGTGGGGCTTTGGGCTTGAGCACTGGGAGAGATCGCGATGCCACTCATTGAGCTTGAGAGGAAGTAAGAGGCTAATACGCTTGAGGAGAAGAGTCAAGAGTTTAATTTTGGATATGTAAAGTCTGAGATATCTATTAGGTATTCAGGAGGCGATACTGAGCAGACAGCTGGCTAGACAAACAAATGTGTACTAGGGGGAAAATCTTAGGGCTGGGGATAAAACTTAGAGATAGCAGCACGAGATGGAATAGAAAGCCACAGTCTCTGGTGAGATCTCCAGGGAACACCCAGGAAATATGTAGATATAGAAGAGGGAGGAGGGTGAGCACTGAGTTCCAGGGCCTTCAAGCCTAGCGCTGGGAAGAGGGGGAAGCACCAGAAAAGGAAAAAGAGTACACAGGTGGAATGTCAGGGGGAAAAAAATCTCAGAAGAATGTCTCTTGGAAGCCAAACACAAACAAGCAAAAGCTTTAATAAAGAGGGAGGAAAAACAAACAAACAAGAGCTTTAATAAAGAGGGAGGGTGTGGTCAACCTTGTCAGGAGTTGCTTATAGGGTGAGTAAGAATATAAATTTACATAAAAAAACTCAGAGAAATACTACACTAAAACTTAGGGGCTCTGTAGTTATTTATATAGAAAATAGGCTTAGACAAGATTATGATTTTTCAAACATTAACTGAACAGTCTTATCTCAGGATCCAATGTTTAAAAATAGGGTGACAATTCTGATAATCATTTTGTGATGTATGTATGTCAATTTATTATGCTGTATATACACCTTAAACTTACACAGTGCTGTATGGCAATTGTATCTCAAGAAAACTGGAAGAAAATCTAAAAACAGTGTGACATTAGATAACAGTTTTATGTTGACTAGAGGCTTATTACACAAATAAAGCCATTAGCCCAAACTGCAACCAACACCCTCTTGAAAGGCTACCTACAGGTAGGAGAGACACTTGCTTCCAACTCTGAAGAATTTTAGCAACTGCTGTTGAGGTAAAAATATGAAAAATGTAGGAGTCCCAAAGTTTGGTCAATGGGCTAAGTTTTTCTTCAGTCAAAATGCCCCATCACTGACAAGTCTTACTTAGAAGTAAATGCCTCTATGTTCCACATTGAATGTCAGTATGATCTGCTTTTCTTGGCCTCTCTGCAGACATCTGGCAAATCAGTGACTTCTGTGTAGAGCATTTCCCTCTTGAATAATCTGGCTTCCCCTTACCACATAACGTGCCCTAAATGAACTATGTGCACTCACTTGGCATACATTCAAGGAAAGTGTTTAAGAAACAAGTCAACAGTAGTAATTGTAGCAATCATATAATAAAACATCATTAAAATTTAAAAAGCAGCATGCAACAAAATAACCCTAAATCTAGTTCAGATCAAACTATTAAATCACCCACTGCTCAGAACCCCCTCCTGCCATTTGAATAATCCATAGTTTATCATACAGGTGACTTGATTATTTTAACCAGCCTCTAAAATGGTGAGGGCTGAGCACAGAGTAGACAACAGCTGAGTTGTTTTAAAATGAAGACATGCCTTTGGAATTTTTAAGTAAGCTTTACTATTTTGGATTCAAATTCTAATTGTTTCTCATAAAAGGCTTGCCCAGTACCAAAGTGGGAAGACAGTCTTGATGCAAAATGATTGAGTTTAGCAGTTAAAAAAAAAAAAAAATCCTTTAGCAACCTAAACAATTTGATTTTCTTGTCATTGCTTTCCCTATACTATCAAAAATGATGCTTTCTTTACTATTTCCAACTCATCATAAAATTGCTAAAAATCTGAAATTCAATTTATCACATTACTGCTAATTTGAATAATGGCTGAATAAAAGACAGGAAACGCTGAAGCAGCATTGATTTCTAAAACATTTTGCACTTTCCTCCTCCATCCCTGTAAAGTAAAGCTCGGATGCTACGCACAATTACACAAGAAAATCAAGAAAGCCATTACGTTCAGCATTTTGTCATGATCATTGTTACCATGGCAAAAAGTGGGCTTAGTTTAGCACATCTGCTACAGGCGAGGCCCACTGGCCTTTGTAAAGCTGGGTAACAATATAATGCCAAATTCTGGAGACTGTCACTGTTTTCTTCCAGGGTAAGACTACTGCCCATAGATGTTCCTGTCTCCTTCCTCAGTGATTCAAACCAATGCCATCCTACCATCATATTCTTAAAGTTGTTCAGTACCAAGGAACACAGTTAATCTAGGAAGGTTACCCTTTGACCCACCTTCTGGTCTAATGGGTAAAAAATATGTGATATGAAAGCTTAGGACCCCAATAATAGCGAATGCCAAAGTTTCAACATTTGTATTGTAAACATCAATAGAGCTGTACTAAAAATAGCATGGATTTAGAAGTGACCAAGACAATACACAATAACTAGCTGTAGGCATATTATTTCCTTATAAAGGGAATAAAATTCCATTATCCCCAAATCACACTTTCTCGTGAGTATTAACTGAGATAATCTGCAGGCCCAGATACATGAGGGGGTACTCAGTAATACAGCATCCTCCCCCCTTCCTCCAACACCATCTTTTTCTTAACCACTGAGATCCCCATGCCTTTGGAAATGTTGGTTGAAGTTGGTAGGTAAATGCTTTTCTATCATTGGAAGGTTAATTCGTTTTGACTTTCATATTGTTTGGATACTTTCCTCAGAGAGCTGAGGATAAAATACTTTTAAAGATCTGATAGAAGGCATAACTTTCACATCAAGAGGATAAAAGTCAGTGTCAATAGTATAATATATATCACATCCTATTATTCATATTTTAAGTGACACCAATATTATCACTGTAAAATGGAAAATGGAGTATATAATAATTTTGACCTCATGCACAGATTTTTGTTTTAAAAAGTGAAGCAACATTATGAACGCAGAGAAGTTGAAATTATCTGAAATGAATACATTAATCAAGTCTGTGTATTTACTAGAAACAAAGGCTACTAGCATTTTTACCATCTAAACAAAATATTTTTTTCCTAATGAAATTTCAGCTGAGTATCGTTTATCTTAAGAGAAAAATAATGGGGCCTTACCTATTCCAGTAGCTCCAGAACTGGTCATGCAGGTAGGCATGGTGGCTACATTCATCACCAAATGAGGCTTTGCTTTCAATCCAGTGAATTATGTGCCCTTCTACAGCTAAGGAACAAAGCATTACGAATACAGAGCAAAGGGAAGGGGAGACTGAAAATTCTGACTCTGCCTGGGTCTCTCCATGCTTCACATTAATGAAGAGAGGCTTAACCCTCACCGTCATCTAGGGATGTAATTATAAAACAACACATCGTATCTGTTTGTGACAAGGAACGTTTATGCTACAGTCACATCCCTTTTATTTTTGTCATTTACAAAAGTCTCTCTCCTATTCTGAGACTGCCTGTATAAACTGATAAGTAATACGAAAGCAAACCAAAGTGATCCTGGCTTTTCCACAGAACTCTGTTTTAAAAATGCAATATATAGAGAAATGACTTGAAAATGGTAACCAAAATGTCTTTTGAAGACATGCTTATTTCTTAAACATAGGTAAAAGTTTTTAAAGCTTAGGTTTCTTCTGAACCTATTATTTTCTGCCACTTCAAAATCTTTTGCAATTATTTCACACATTTGAATACAAAATTATCAAGCTAATACAGATTCTTTGGTAACATTTGTAAATAGTAACAAAAATTTTAAAAGCTATGGGAAAGAAGACATCACTTTACTCTATAAACACATGCATAGTAGAGTCTAAGGACTTACCAACTGGTACTTGTAAAATAAAGTCTGGCGTTTTGTCATAACCCCTTGCACGAAGCTGATCTTCATCTACAGGAAGAACAAATACTATTACTTATCACAGTATTCCATTAACAAGACAGCAATATAATTGCTTTTCTTTCTTAAAAATGTGTAAAAATTACTAACGCAGTCACACATATCATTCTTATGTATGCAGTGCTGTGTCAGAATAAATGAACTTTCTTCACAAACCTGAAGTAGAGATATAAAAATGTCTCTTTGTCCCTTCTGCATTTTTATATCTTTATTATAAACATCATTAATTCAAGCTGTCATATGCTACCTTTCTTATAATTGAAAATATACTCAAAATAATGAAATATACTTACTGATTAAAAGAAAAGGTTTCCACCGTCATGAATATTGCTAATGTTATCAAGCCCATACTGACAAGTTACAGTAACGCATAAGCACTTTGGCTTTTGCAATTATAAAACAAATGCTTTTATTAAAGCAATTAAGAAAGTTTAGTTTCAATTAGTGAAACTATTTCTACATACAAGAACATAAGAAAGAGACCAGGGACAATGAGATCCCCACAGAGAATTAATTACCCTGCTTAATACCTTTGGTCTGCTATTGTTTCTGGCATTTACCAGAGTTTTACAACTAACAATATGTAATTCTGAAAAGCAAACAGGCTTTGAGATTTTTTTTCTAGGTCTGTTCGATTTTTGATCTTCTGTAAATATCAATGAGCCATTCAGGAGGAAAGGAGGCAGGAAAACAGAGAGCTTGTCAAAGTTGGAAAAAACTAGCTAGATGCTTGGTTAAAAAAAAAGAAAAATCCTCCAATATTTTTTAAAAGCTGTCCTTGACTTCTAATGGCATTACAATGTGATTCTGAAATGAGCAGTTCTCTGTTGGATTTTGGAGTGACCTGGTCATTCAATTCCAGACATGGCTTTCTGTCTTCACCCAACCTCAACTAATGGCCCAACCAAGTAACAAGGAAGGCTGTGTGGTCTCTTAACATCTACTGGGCTGTTGACATTGTCATGCATCCCATTCGCCTTCCTGCATCACCTTTGATTAAAATTAATGACCCATTCCCAGTGTTGGGTAGCTTATTTCCAATTCATTTGTCAGGCCAAGACAGTGGTTTCATGGCCAACGTTCAGAAATTCTGTTTTAGAACACTCTTGTGTACATCCTGAAAGGTCAGCATTTTAAACATAAATAACCTTTTAACGATAAGATACACTTAAACTATATATTTAATTACATTTGATTAAAGTTGGTATCCTTTACTGAAATTCTGAAGGACTGTTGCTAGAATTCAAAACAGTCTCCTCTGCTTGAAAGATGAAAAAAAACCAACATAACTATTGAGATAAGGAAATAAAATTAATCTTACTTTAAAAACAAGAGAATTTGGAAAACTGGACTGTAAATGAGCAAGACTGAAAAAATGTCTATCCTCTCAATGCATTCTGGGTACAGAATGTTTAATGGAAAAGGCATTTATTTATTAAATCAACCCAAGTGCCTTGAGCTGATGTTTCAGGTAGCTGATGAACAGTTTTAAAAGCTGTGAAAGTGAAAGTTGCTCAGTCATATCCGACTCTTTGTGACCCCATGGACTATACAGTCCATGGAATTCTCTAGGCCAGAATGCTGGAGTGGGTAGCCTATCCCTTCTCCAAGGGATCTTCCCAACCCAGGAATCAAACTCAGTTCAGTCGCTCAGTCGTGTCCGACTCTTTGTGACCCCATGAATTGCAGCACACCAGGCCTCCGTGTCCATCACCAACTCCCCGGAGTTCACTCAGACTCACGTCCATCAAGTCCGTGATGCCATCCAGCCATTTCATCCTCTGTCCTCCCCTTCTCCTCCTGCCCCCAATCCCTCCCAGCATCAGAGTCTTTTCTAATGAGTCAACTCTTCACATGAGGTGGCCAAAGTACTGGAGTTTCAGCTTTAGCATCATTCCTTCCAAAGAACACCCAGGGCTGATCTCCTTCAGAATGGACTGGGTGGATCTCCTTGCAGTCCAAGGGACTCTCAAGAGTCTTCTTCAACACCACAGTTCAAAAGCATCGATTCTTTGGCGCTCAGCCTTCTTCACAGTCCAACTCTCACATCCATACATGACCACTGGAAAAACCATAGCCTTGACTAGACGGACCTTAGTCGGCAAAGTAATGTCTCTGCTTTTCAATATGCTATCTAGGTTGGTCATAACTTTTCTTCCAAGGAGCAAGCGTCTTTTAATTTCATGGCTGCAGTCACCATCTGCAGTGATTTTGGAGCCCCCAAAAAATAAAGTCTGACACTGTTTCCACTGTTTCCCCACCTATTTCCCATGAAGTGATGGGACCAGATGCCATGATCTTAATTTTCTGAATGTTGAGCTTTAAGCCAACTTTTTCACTCTCCTCTTTCACTTTCATCAAGAGGCTTTTAGTTCCTCTTCACCTTCTGCCATAATGGTGGTGTCATCTGCATATCTGAGGTTATTGATATTTCTCCTGGCAATCTTGATTCTAGCTTGTGCTTCATCCAGCCCAGCATTTCTCATGATGTACTCTGCATAGAAGTTAAATAAGCAGGGTGACAGTATACAGCCTTGACGTAGTCCTTTTCCTATTGGGAACCAGTCTGTTGTTCCATGTCCAGTTCTAACTCTTGCATCCTGAACTGCATACAGATTTCTCAAGAGGCAGGTCAGGTGTTCTGGTATTCCCATCTCTCTCAGAACTTTCCACCGTTTATTGTGATCCACACAGTCAAAGGCTTTGGCATAGTCAATAAAGCAGAAATAGATGTTTTTCTGGAACTCTCTTGCTTTTTCCATGATCCAACTGTAACTGTAGTCAAAAGATAGCTTCTAGAAACCTGTGCCACCACCAGCAATACTACATTTTTTTCTTTTTAAGTAAAGAGGTTATTCCACACATCTGAAATACTTTGTTATTATGCATTGGATATCATCTCTGTTCTTTATTCTCTAAACTCTGTCTTACCTCCTCTGTTTCAACCTTCACACTATTCCTTTCAACCTAGATTTTCCTTTACTTGGCAAAATTCAGAGGAAATGACAGGACAAGTCTAGGAAGTGGTATTCATTCAGGAAGAGTTGTCCCTGCTCACCTGGTCTCAGCCCCAGGAGATGGAAGTTTCTATCAAAGATCACCGTACTGGGAGATTTGTAACTTAACCCCATCTGTCTGACCAGATTTCCTGGCCTTTGCATTATGCTCCTTTCCTGGTTCTCAGATGGTTAAAGATTCCTTACCATGATCATTATCCCAACCACTGGGTATGGATTTAAAATTTGGTTGACCATCTGGTGGATCAGGGTTCAAACTCTAAGATCTAGAGGCTACAGCTTACTCATCACCCAAAACACTATCTCTGCCTCATTCTTTGTTCATCCCCTTGTCTTACTGTGCATAGGCCTGGCTCCCACCACACCCAGAGCCTGAAGCCTCTGCTCTGCGGACAGGAAATGTTTCTTTTCATTTTTTAAAACCCTATTCACTGCCCTGTTCTCACCACCAACAAACACCTGTGTGTGTGTGTGTCTGTGCTCACTTGTGTTTGACTCTTTGTGACCCCATAGACTCTAGCCTGCTAGGCTCCTCTGTGCATGGTTTTTCCCAGGCAAGAATACTGGAGTGGGTTGCCATTTCCTCCTCCAGGGGCTCTTCCAAACCAGTGTCTCCTACACATCTCCTGCATTACAGGCAGATTCTTTACCACTCAGCCACCAGGGAGGCCAGCTGGCACATATTTAATACACAAATGGTTAAATGAATAAAATATAAGTGCATTTTTAAGAGTACCATGTCTTCAACAAAGCTGACCCAGACTGAGTAATTTTCTTTCCTGATTTAAAAGACAGCAAAAGTGACCCAAAGTTTAAGGTGGGAAGATTTCCTATTTTGTTTGGTCTGCAATATTTTAAATAACATTGGATTTATCCATTCCTTGATGTTTGGGCAGAACTCCCCCCATAAGCAATCCAGGCCTGGTGCTACTATAATGTGTAGCTCTTTGGTTACTTTTACTACCTTTTTTTTTTTTATGGTTACTGATCTGTTTAGATTTTTTTTTTTATCTCTTCTATAATCAGTTTTTCAATTTTTATTTTCCTTGAGAATCTTAAGTTTCATCAGAGTTCTCAGGGCTTTTTATACATACTGGAGCCAAGTGGTTACTTATGAGTCTCTGAACTTTCCAAGTGGAAAGCTGGATGTTTAAGTAACTTGATGTTTTCTTCAAGAAAAATGATGAGGATTGAGACAGAGGAAAGAACAACATTAGTTTAAAAGCCTAGGAGGAGAGTTTCAGAATAGCACTTTTAGTATAACTCCTAAAATTGTAGAGGATCAATATGAAATCAATCTCCAAATCCTGAATACCTAACTTACTCAGTGAATGTAGCAAATATGAAGTAGGGCTCTTCTGACTTAACATATATTGAAAATGCCCAATATATCTCATAAATACTAAGCTTGTTAATAGGCTTCCCTGGTGTCTCAGTGGTAGAATCTGCCTACCAATGTAGGAGACACGGGTTTGATCCCTGGGTCAGGAAGATCCCCTGGAGGAGGAAATGGCAATCCATTCTGATATTCTTGCCTGGAAAATCCCATGGACAGAGGAGTCTGGCAGGCTACAGTTCATAGGGGAGCAAAGAGTGGGACATGACCTGGCCACTAAACAACAACAAGCTTGTTAATGTCACAGTCCAAGTATTCATTATCAAAATTAACATAAGAGTAGTTTCACTTAAAAGAAGACTCACTAGCCTCTAGATCCACAAAATGTAGGCTTTTAGATAAAGGGTACCTCATGAAACATAGTACTTCTGAGCTTATAGAGTCTTCTACCATTCCAACTTACACATGATACAATGAAAGAGGTCAGCAGAACTGACTGCCAACACCTTTTGTTATTGTTCAGTCACTAAGTTATGTCCAACTTTGTGACCCCACAGACTGCAGCATGCCAGGCTTCCCTATCCTTCATTATCTCCCAGAGTTTGCCCAAACTCATGTCCATCGAGTCAGTGAAGCCATCCAACCATCTCATCCTCTGTCGTCCCCCTTCTCTTCCTGCCCTCAATCTTCCTCAGCATCAGGGTCTTTTCCAAGGCTCTTTGCATCAGGTGGCCAACCACCTGAGTCTTTCATACAGCCAGATACAGATAGGAGTCCATCTCAAGCAAGCTCTGGTTTGTCCCAACAGACCATATACAATTTTTAATTATGGCAAATATTTAAATTTCATCATGTGTAATACTTCTGAAGTGGCAAAAAATATTCTCATTTTCCTCCTGGAAGATTTGAAAACACGAGAGCGGGGCTGGTTCTTGGACATTGTTTAGTTGACACCTGCCTGAGGAGGAAGTGAACAAAATCAATGCTTGATTTCTAGTATTTTAATGGTCCTTTCTCCAATATAACTAAAAAACCAATGAAAATGCATCTACAGATAAAACTGATGTGAAATTTTTCAAAACAATCCAGTTCTTCATTTATTTTTAAGTTGTCAGGCTTGCCTTTGGAGGACATTTAAAAAGGAATCACATAAATGAAAAGATCACTGTGAAAGTTTAATTTCTGTGGCCTTTTAATTACCCTCCCCTCTAAATGCCCAAAATATCCACAGCAATTAAGTACTAATTACACAATTTCTTTTTTTTAAAGAAAGGGCTGATTTTGAGTCAGAGAACAGAACACATCTGAAACCAGTTAACATATACTTAAGAATCATAGCAGGGCATAAGGACTGTAAGAAAAAGTTTGAAGTTTTACTTTTTTGTTTCCTTAAAAGGCTTTAAATTTAAGGAATACAGTTATTCTGAGAGAAATTATGCAAAATTCCAGTTCATAACATCTGAAAATGAAAAGATAACATTCTGACATGGCCTTTTATCTATGAATTTGTCAAAAGATTTCTAAAATCCTGGGTTAAAATACCTTGTATGACAAAAAGAATCTTTTTAACGTCGATTACATTTTTCATTAAATTGGGGAAGGGCAAAAAGAACTTCAATACAAATGAAAACTACAGTATATTTTTTCTACTCTAGTATTTTGTTTTTCTGTGTGTTTTTTTAAATCCTAAAATACTGTTTCATTCAATAATTGGAGCTGTGACCTTCACATCCCATATTTCTATCTTCTCTGGAAGTAAGTTTCACAGGCTTTCTACCTAATTAAAGAATTTAGCAGGGTTTTGATAATAGATTATTATGCTATGCAAACCATGTGCAAAGGTACATAGAACAGATATGCATTTAATGGGGAGACCGAGATGAATGAAATCTTTAGAGACCTAAAAATTTCATTATGTCCATTAGTTTCAATCTTTTTCCCCAAAGCCTCTTATCAAAGCCACTAATAAGGAATACAACTGACTGCTCTGACCTTAAACTTTGTTTATGTCTTTAGGGGACAATACTAGTGAAAACTAAAGTGCCCTAAAGACAGGGAACAAATCGGGGGGGCGGTGGAGGGGGGAAGGCTGTCACAAGTCAGAACAGTGCAAAGTGAGGCAGGGTAGGCTGGTCCCCATTGACTGATGGTTCTGGAGACAGAGAACGTGAATATGACAACAGAAGCAAAACTCTTCCTTCTGCATCTTACTCTGATGCTGTCGTTCTACAGTCGCTAAGTCGTGTCCGACTCTTTGTGACCCCATGAACTGTAGCAGCATGCCAGGCTTCCCTGTTCTTCACTATCTCCTGGAGCTTGCTCAGATTTATGTCCACTGTGTTTGTGATGCCATCCAACCATCTCAACCTCTGTCATCCCCTTCTCCTCTTGCCCTTAACCTCTCCCAGCATCAGGGTCTTTTCCAATGAGTCGGCTCTTCTAATCAGGTGGCCAAAGTATTAGAGCTTCAGCTGTATCACTCTAAATTCTTCTGGTTTACCACAAGAGAAGGGACAAGTCAGAAGTCAGCATGGTAGAGTAGAAAAGAATTCAGGGTAAGTTGTTTGGGGGTGGGGTGGGGGGGTGAAGTAATAACTGTGGTGTGAGGTCTGAGGCAAGTTTCCACTAAACAGAACAGGGGGACTGGATGGTCACAGAGTCCTTTGTTACTCCAAAATTCTGTGCAATGGATGAATGTCAGCCTTTGTCTGCCCTAGCTCTTTTAGCTGTTGTCACTGATGTGAGAAGCTGTTGTGCCTGAACTAATCTCGGTGGAGGAAGGCGTATTAGTAGTTCGGAGGCATACAAGAGATCTCTACACACTGATACACAAATACACAGGACCACGGAACCCATCTAACAATAACAGCAACAGATGTGACCCTCCAATACTTTTTGTTTATGGGGAATAAGGTTTCAACCTGTAGCTAACTTTTTGTGGGGTGAGATATTTGATTTTTTTGTCCTGTTTCCTGTCCTGCCTGGCATCGCCAACCTACTCTCACAATTGATTCGGGTGGGCAGTGAAAGACATAAACCCCCAACCACTGGCCCCAGGAGTGGACATGTGACTCAGACTAGCTGATCAGAGCCTATTTTTAAGGTTGATTATGGGGCAAAATGAGAAGTACCACTTTCTCCCCTGGGACTATGAACTCTACAGAGTAAACAAATTAGCAATTGCCAGGGATCACCTTTGTTTTCTGAGAACAAAGCCTACATTGGAAAAAAGAAACGCAAAAAGGGAAAAAGAGGAGATACTGATGACATCGTTTTGTCTTCTAAATTCTAGACACATCAGAAGCAAACTTCTTTGGACGTCACAGGTGTTTTTCTCTGAACCAATATTTCTCCCTTTTGTGTGTGCATATAATCTAGTTTGACTGGATCTCCGTCACTTACAACCAAGGTAGTTCTAATTTATCAGCAGGGGCCAAGAAAGCAGATGTTGGCTTATGCGAGTTATCTAACCAGAGCAATGCTTGAGGGAAGAGCTGTGGGCTTCAAGCAGGAAGACTACCATCATAAGTGAACAGGCTAACCTGTCTTCAAAGTTCTAAAGAACCTTTCAGCAGCAAACATGTATTTGTGGTTCTTTTCTCTTGGTCCCAGGGAGAAGCATGCACAAGCAAAGTAAATAAGATAAGTAAGTAAAACATGGTCCCTCACCTTGACAATTTCTTTAGGAAGGGGAGAACAGACCCCACATTCTCCACATTCTGCCCCTCAAAATAATGTTCCTGTTACCTGGAAAACTGCATCTTATTTTAGCCTTTAGTTAGGAATTTAAATAGTTGATACTTTTGGAAATATCTAACCATCTTAGTTCCCTTTAGCCTACCTAACCCTGTTTCACCTCTACAGTCTCTCACCCTCAATGGCTAACATTTGCATGTATACACGGTCTTGGTATTCTGAATTTCATCTGTTCCCACTGCCTATTCTTCACCTGAAGTCATAATTCCATTTCACATCATAATCACTTCCCTGGAGCACTGCTACTTTAGATAGGGAATAAAGCAGCAGGAGTAGACGAACTCTCAGAAATACAGATCCTAATTTCTTACAGCAACGGATATCCTTCAGTAAGCCTATTTGGCTTTATACAGATTGCACCCTCCTGGAGTCCCACAGAGTAGTACATGAATGCTAGAAAAAGCACCTATGTAAAATATGCTGGTCTGTCATAAGGCAAGACCAAGCATGGTAGGGTGAGGCAGGATGAAGCAAATGCCTCTCAGGTGTCACTCAAAGTAATTGTTAGCTGCTACTAATAGGGCAACATTCACTGGGAAGAATAAAATATCTCTGGAACCATCCTTATTAAGCCAAACTTAACAAGAATTTGCACCAGACAATGGCTATGGAAGTCACTAATGAAAGTCCCTCCGACCTGGAGAAATGCCAGCCCATGGAGGATGAATGTTTGTCTTCAGCCTTTGGTACAAGCTCTTTCATATTTTCCCTATCATCACAAACATTCTTGTTGTCTTCTGGCTGTCACTATTTTTCTTTTCTCCCTTGCCTTGTGTCCAAATCTTTCCTCTCACCCCACACTCCCAAGAGATAGAGGCTATAAAATAAAATATGCTATCATTAATTACTTGAGAGATACAAATTAAAACATCTCCATCAGACAAGATACATTTTCTATTTCACTGATACTAGAAATGGAACAAACCCTTAGCAGAAGGGATAAGGATGGTCACAATGCCTAACTGGTCTATTTCCGTGTGTCTCCAAGCCTAAAAGTGGGCAGCAAGCTCTTTGCATCTTCTGAGACTTTAAATGCACATCAATAAATGTTCATGCTAAATTAACTATACTTGGAAAGAACTGATTTATACTTATTTGAAAATTTGCTGCAAAGATCCCTGTTTGACTTGTTTTATTTTTTATTCCTAATGGTACATGCCCATAGCAAGTACCTAAAAGGTAACAGTTTGCTGCACCAAAAGAAACTGATTAGCTTAGTGGTAATACAGCCAGGCTAATGAGTTTAGCGAGCCACCTGAGAAGCACAGGGAGGTAGGAAGAGGCTGCTGAGAGAGAGCAGATGAGTAAGATGAATAAGTAAAATTCTATTGCTACTTTAGGAAAAGTTGCTTACAAGCCAGTAGCATGTTCTTCCTATGTTGAGGGTAGCTATTGATTTTTAACATAATCTGTACCTTCTCTAAAAATGTTCACAGGAGAAGCAGGACCACAGCCTTGAATGCATTTATTTTCACTACCAACACAATCAAGTGAGATGCACTAGATGAAAGTGCATTTTTACTGGGATGGACAAGGCAATAGTGTGTGTGGGCTGGAGGGAAGGCGTGCTTATCATCATCTTCAAACTCTTGGCATGCCTGGTGGTTCAGACAGTAAAGAATCTGCCTGCAATGCAGGAGACCCGAGTTTGATTCCCAGTTCGGGACGATCCCCTGGAGAAGGGATAGGCCACCCACCCCAGTATTCTTGGGCTTCGCTCATGGCTCACCTGGTAAAGAATCCACCTGCAATGCAGGAAACTTGGGTCTGATCCCTGGGTTGGGAAAATACCCTGGAGAAGGGAATGGTTACCCATTCCAGTATTCTTGCCTGGAGAATTCCAGGGACAGAGGAGCCTGGTGGGCTACAGTCCTTAGGGTCACAAAGAGTCAGACACGACTGAATGACTAATACTTTCACTGTTTTTCACTTCACTTTCCTGGCATGCAGAGAACATACTTGGCAAAAGTTAACTGAAAAGAATGACTGAACAATGAATAAAAGGATTATGAGATCTCTGAGGAAACTGCTAGAAATTACCTGTACTCATTTGCTTGTAATTTGTTTGTAACTTGACCATAGCTACAAAAGTAGGGCCTTCATTTGACTTATGTCTAGGGCTTAAAATAGTACCTGATTCAGTAACTGATTGTTGGAATAAATATATGAATAAAATATATTTTCTAGTTGGAGAACCTCAAGTCACGTATTCAACGCTGACTCTTCTTAGTACAATGTAATTTTGAGAAGTACGAAATGGATAAATATACAAGATAGGATAAATCCATATGTACACCTAAACCTTCAATGAAAAGGAGACTTCATTTCTCCTTTCCAATGTAGTGCCTGGTTAAATCCTGCGTACCTGATTATAAGAGCCAACTTATTGAAAAGACCTTGATGCTGGGAAAGACTGAAGGCAAAAGGAAGAAAGGGGTGGCAGAGGATAAGATGGTTGGATGGCATCACTGACTCAGTGGACATGAATTTAAGCAAGCTCCTGGAGATGGTGAGGGACAGGGAAGCCTGGCGTGCTGCAGTCCTTGGGGTCACAAAGAGTCAGACACGACTTAGCAACTGAACAACAAATCCTGTGCCATGGCAACTGTTCAGTATGTGGTTATGAATCAAGAAAATTTAAGAAATTATTAGGGTTATGATAAAAGCAATTTATTTTTATTTTTCTTTTCTATCTGACCTCTCGGTTTTAGAGATGTCAGATAAAATACATATTTTATAAAATGACATACAGAGCACAATAGGTGGAAAATTTAAAATAAGATAAAAAATTTCAGGAAGTCATAATTCTTAAGAAGGGGTAATATATAAATAAAAAGAATCCTTGTCTTTTGAAAGTAGTCCAGATTTGAGGGAAGGAAGGAAGGAAAGAGAAAGGGAGAAAGAAAGACACAGAGGGCACTGACTGATTTTACTTTCACTTATTAAAAAAAAAATCAAAGTAAAACAAACATGTCTGCAATGTCTCTGCAACAAAATTCAAGAGGTACACAAGAAAACAAGAAAATATAATATGAGATTAGTAGTCTATTTCTATACCTATGTTTTTGATGATTTATCTAAATTTACCTGGTACAGTACTCTAGATCTGATTATTCATTGTGAAGGGAGTATTTACTAGGTAAAAGAACAAACCCATAATGATACTCCATAAGAGGCTTTGGGTTTTCAGGTTTTAACCATAAATAAACATGTATTAATTCAGTACTACATTAAAATGCTTAAAATGCATAGAATAACAACTTCTTTGAATACTAACGAGGAAATGCTTCAAAACAGGACTGAGGTTACATGAAGAGAGCTAATTACGAGTTAAGGATCATCTTTGGTATGCTTCAGTAAAAGAATTACTGTTGGATCCTAGAGTGCAGAGGAACAGATGAGCCCATTCCATTTTAAATCCCCTTTCTGAGAGTGCTAGCAAAGCGCAGTGACGCCCTGCTGTGCCTCTGCACTGCCTCCGTCAGCGGTGGCCAACGCAGTCCTAGTGCCTTCAGTTCCTAGAATCAAGGGAGTCGAGCACCTGGGACTAAGTTTAAGCCAAGAGTGAGCTCTTTGCTCTTCCTCCCTGTTTGGGTCTTCCAGTCTTTAGGAAGGAAGCAGAAAAATACTAGATTAAGCAAAGAAGTGGTGCCAAGGGCTTGACTACCCTTAAGCTGATAGTGCCAAGAGTTATACCAAGTGGTCTTGAAAATATGACTGCTTCAGTTGCTGGCTTCAAACAACACATTTGGCCACACCTTATTGGCCACTGAGTGGTCAATATGATCAGACACTTTATAATATTACTGGAACTCCATAGTCTACAAAGTACCCCATGGTGCAGCACAGGACATTCATTCCAATTGGTTCTGAAGGCATTATACACCATATTTTTCATTAGATTTTAAAAGGTAATTTCTATCTAATTCACCCTTTTCCATACACTGAATATTTCAGTTATTCTTCTTATACAAAAAAAGCTTGTTGCTTTTACATATCAAAATTTAATTTAGTAATCTGAGGCCACTTTCCTAATTTATCAGATGTCTTCAACTCTTACTGGAGAATATTTATGGTATACCCACTCTTAAAATTATCAACCATTTACAACACATTCAACTCAAGTCTTCAGGTTATTAATAAAAATATTGAATACTAAGACTTAAAACAGATTTCCTATAGGACTGTTTTCAACATCCTTTCCCAACCTGACATAAGATCATTTGACTTCCCTTGGCTAAGTCTTGTTCATTTTGGATCAAAAATTATGTAATCCAACATCACTTAATTTTTTTAACCTAAAAAAATACGCTGTGCAAACTCTTAACATAAAATAGATGTGTACAATAATACAATCTGTATAGAATCTTGAAAAATTACAGCATTTAAAATGGAGAAGAGGATTTAATTCCTGGTGGAGTGCTTTATGGTTGCTATGAGCAGTTATCACATGTATGCTTTTTGAGGCTTAATTTTTAATGCCTAAGAGATGTTGAAAGAAATAACAATCTGTAATAAGATTCCACGTTGGCAGACAACACATATGTACCTGCGAGATTTTAAAAAATCATACTCATATGATGACAATTCACTTTTGGCATAAAAATAATAAAAGCTCAATATTTCATTTTCAAGGGAAAGTACTAGGCAATTCCATACATGAGACAAAAATACCTAATATGAATTTTTCTAACCATTCTTTTCAATATATAAAGCATTTTATGGACAATATTTCTTTTGTTTCCTTCTCTCATAAGGCCTAGATTATGGTTAATATCTCATGACACCAAAAGTAATACTGCAACAGATATTAAAGTATTTTTTCAGCCACTTATGCTATAAAATATTAATTGTAAGCCTGTGCATGTGCTGTGTATACAAGGGATTAGGTAACTGAGTTCCTGCTCAGTTCTAAATCAATAAAAGATAACATGCACAGCATCCGTCACCATTTGCTCTTCTTTTAGTATATAATAACTGCAAGTGGAAGATTTTTTTAAAATATATATTTAAGCACTCATGGAGATATATGCTGGAGAAGACGTAAGCAATACTTACCTAGGAAGGATAGGTTTTTCTCCAGAAGCAAGTCCCTCAGCAGGACTTCATGCTCATGGCCAATGGCACTGGGAAGTCTTAGTTAAGGAGTGTAACACTGGTAGAATCATACCACCAAAAAAACATTGCTAATACCAGGGCTATACTCTGAGATGAAATGGAAAGTGGAGGTAATTATAAACATCCTTTATGCTATGCTAAAAACCCCTCAATTCAATTTAGGACCATTTATTAAGCTAAGTGCAGTAAAGAATACCAACCAGCTTTTGCCCTAAGAATTTCTAGTCTTACAGAGTTCCATAAATCTTCTGTGAGTTCATACTTGTCACAAAGCCAGCATTGAGCAGCTCTTATTTTCCCAGTCCTGATGCTGGGAAAGACTGTGCGCAGAAGGAGAAGAGGGTGTCAGTGGATGAGATGGCTGGATGGCATCACTGATGCAATCAACATGAACTTGGGCAGACTCAGGGAGATGGTGTGGGACAGGGAGGCTTGGTGTGCTGCAGTCCACGGGGCTGCAGAGTCAGACACAACTGGGCGACTGAACAGCAACACTTCTAGTCTATGACTGCTGGTCTTCTGTGCTTGGGAAACCAAACAACCGACTTGTTGAGAAGTATATGCACTCTGGAGGAAAGACATCCCAGTAAATGGCTGTGGATTAGTGCGTCAGTTCAGAGGCAGTTTCAAGTCTTTCTCTTGTGTGTGCAAGTTCTCACCATTATATGGTGTATATAAATATACACATATGCTCATATAAATTTTTGAGTGCTATTATGAGGCAGGCAGTATATCAAGTATGTTATTTTCAGTGTATTTACATATTTTTTTCATCCTCACAGTTATTATTATCCTTATATTACAGATGAGGAAAACAAGGCTTAAAAAGGAATTTATATAAGATCATGTGGTTAATGTGTGGCAGAGCAGAGAATCAGAACAAAATCTCTGCAAAGCCTATATCTATGACCTCTGTAGAGCTACTTATAAATATTAAAATTAATTACATAAAAATAATTGATATTAGCTAATGCTGCAGCTGCTGCTAAGTTGCTTCAGTCGTGTCTGACTCTGTGCAACCCCACAGACGGCAGCCCACCAGGCTCCACTGGTGTGTACAAAGTGTGAAAAGTAGTGTTATCCTTATTCTTGTACTATAATTTTGTCAAAGGTGTTTGGTAATACAGGCAGACTTTGGAGATACCATGGTTTACCCCACTCCAGTACTCTTGCCTGGAAAATCCATGGACAGAGGAGCCTGGTAGGCTGCATTCCATGGGGTCGCTGAGAGTCGGACACAACTGAGTGACTTCACTTTCACTTTTCTCTTTCTTGCATTGGAGAAAGAAATGGCAACCCACTCCAGTATTCTTGCCAGGAGAATCCCAGAAACGGTGGAGCCTGGTGGGCTGCCGCCTATGGGGTCGCACAGAGTCAGACATGACTGAAGACTTAGCAGCAGCAGCATGGGTTCAGTTCCAGAATAAAAAGAATATTGCAATAAGGCAAGTTACATGAATTTTTTGGTTTCTCAGTGCATATAAAAGTTACTGTTACACTATAGCCTATTACGTGTTCAACAGCATTATATCTAAAAAAACACATATACCCTAATTAAAAAATACTTTATTGCTAAAAATTGCAGCTACCATCACCTGAGCCTTCAGCAAGTCCTCATCTTTTTGTAATTGTAATACCACAGATCATCACAGCAAATACTATAATAATGAAAAACATTAAAATACTGTAAGAATTACCAAAAAGTGACATAGAGACATGAAGTGAGCAAATACTATTGGGAAAATGTTGCCGACTCAAGGCAGGGTTGCCACAAACTTTCAATTTGTAAAAAACATAATATCTGCAAAGCACAATAAAGTGAAGCACAATAAAATGAGGTGTGCCTGTAATTCTTTAATTCTCCATCTCACTAATGTCAATCTGGTCTTATCACTCCTTGGCTTATCAGGGATTCTTTGGTTCTGATCATGCACTACAAGAATCCAATTTAAATCAAATAAAGCTTAAAGATTACCTGTAAAATTCTTAGACAATCATCCTGTCATTTATCAGCAATACAAGTGGATAGTATTCAAATCTTAGAATTCAAGAGGCGGGACCACTCATACACATCATCAAAACAAGTCCCAAGTCACCATCACTGTCTTTTTCTCTCTGTTGTCCCTCCTCTCCATGTACAGGACTCTGCTTATTTCTCACTGAAGACAAATTTTTAAATCATAAAATTTCACACATTCATAGAGTCCACTGAAGACATCGGATGAATATCTCTCAATGGTCTCTCATTACTAGGGGCATCCCACGTTTCAGAACTGAATAATTTACTTCCAGTCCACATAAATGTGCTCTCACTTTTATTGCTGTAAATTATTTACATCTAAAATGTTGAATCATGAAACTGATGGTACAGGAGTGAAAACCAGAGCACTTCAAGCTTCCTGTACCATTATCTTTCCTTGTTCCACAGTTCAGGTCTTTGTCTAATAGCTGGGTCCTGAGGTCACACTTTGGAAAGTTGAGGTGGCTAGTTTCTCACACCTTTTGTGTCTGTGAATATAACTTGTGGCAGGAAAATAACATGTGGGTGGACACAGTTATATAGGAAAAATTATAGTAGACACCAAAAGAAAAAGGAAGCAACAACAATTTATATACTCTTTGCAATCTAGGGTGCTCTTTTGGTGTCTTATTAATAAATCACCAATTTACTTTACTCTCCTTACACAAATGCCTACATGTAACATTTTCATAATGGAGTAAAGGTTTTGTGCCTATTCTATTTATTAAATGTGTGCTTTCTTTCTAACAAAATGATGTAAGTTAACAAGAGTAAGCAATGTAAACATTACCAAATTATCAGAACAACATACAAATAGCATTTGCACTCATATGAAAATCCAATCATTTTTATTCAGTGTGAAATATAAACAATTCCTGTTGATCAGCCTTGAAAACAGCTAAGCAAGTGTATTTACGTTACATTAAACTGCCACTATCTCAATGCAAAGATAAAATCAATTCTCTATAAACTTCCCAGCCTGTTTTATTCTGCATGGTAAAAGCAATCACTAATTTGAAACTTTGCAAAGATATATACATCTTGATTATGTTTTGTTTGATATAAACATGTGTAAAATACAAAATCTAGAATACAAAGTTTATAAAAACAGTAATTTTACAAGCACTAGGCATAATGGAACTGTGAAATTATAATCTAGCCAGTGAATACAATTTATAGGCATACATCATTATCCTTATCAATTGAAATCACGTACTACATTATATTCTACTGGCAGTAGCACAACCAAAAAAGGAAAGTGGATGATGGCAAAAATATAAGGAAAATACTCCAAACCGAATTTATAATGCTGCATAAGCAAAAACACTTAGACTTTCTCTATAATAATACCTATTATTGATGTATGGCAGTGACCACGGGGCAAAACTTGTAAATAACCTCCAAGCCATTTTCTTCGCCAGCAATACAGCAATCTAGTTTCCCGTAAGCATCTCAACTATTACTGAAAAACAGCCTCCTGGCATTTACAAAGCAGTTGACTTCATACTTTAGTCCATGCATACATAATTAGATAGTTATATTTAAAATCAATATGCAATCCTTCAAAAGACATTATGCTTTTAAAACCTTAACTTTAAATTGATTTTTAACTATTTTATGTGCTTTAAAATTAACATGTAATTCCACCCCAGATACTCTAAGATGGTGTTAGTTGTTTTGTGGATGTGCTAAACTTTATCACTGTGGCAACGTGGGGGTTGGCATTCCCACAATTTCTAACACTATCATTAATTTAACACTGAAAATGGAAGCATAGTTTCACTATGGTCTAATAAAAAGTTGAACTCACAACAAAGCTGTGATCTTGTTAAGTTAGACTGAGAGGAACAGATTAGGAGAATAAATATGCAACGGGCTATAATATAGATACTGGATATTCTTAAAAGTGGGCTCTGTTGAAAGATTTATTTTTCAAATGTTAATTTCATGAAAAAAAAAGAAAGTGAATCAATCTTTTTCTTTTACAAAAATTTCACTAACTCTAAGCCCTCATGAAACAAGGCGGAATACAAACAGACACACACACACACACACACACACACTTGACTAGCAAAGCTTCTAACAAGAAGCCTCCTGATTGCTAATCACTGAGTCATAACTGGTCACAATGCCATCTGTGCTAACAAAACCCAGGAAGGGCATGTTGTATTATTTAAAAATGTAAGACTCATGCACTCAGGTAGATATCATTTCCATTAAAAATGACTAATTATTTACTCTTTACATAGAATTTTTAGCCAAAGATTATAAAAATTCTTAGTGTTGCCACAATACTACTAAATGTATTGATTAACAATGTCCTACAAAGTAGTCACTGTCCACTCAACTCCTATTCCCCTAGAGTAGGAAATGGCAATCACTTCAGTATTCTTCCCTAGAAAATACTATGGACAGAGGAGCCTGGCAGGCTGCAGTTCATGGCAGCACAAAGAGTCGGAAACAACTGAAACACATGTGCACGTACACACACACACACGCACACACAAATCCTGTTTGATGAAGCAAGCATTAACTCTTTAGTAATTTCAATGTCTTTAATGAAAAATGACTGGACATCTGTTCTCCTAGCCTTAAACTCAGTCCAGAGGGAAAAATTAGCTTGGTTTTCTCTAAAAATGTTTATTAGGGACTCAAGCGACAGTTCAGAATATAATCAACATCTAAGCAGTAAGAATCTACTGCCCTTTAAAACGTGATGGTCTCCAGTGGCAGTTTAATCACATCATCTCTTAACTACAGGCTCAAAATTTATTCTCAACTAAATTTGGCTCATTTAAAATAGAAATTTATTCATATTTGAAAAAATGTTCACTGAAATGCTTAGATACATTCCAAGCCAGTGTGCTACCTGCCTCGTGACTCTATCTTTAAACTCACTGAAAACCAAGCAGGTTGAAATAAGCATGTGAACACGCAGCTGCTGAACTGACATCTTCCCAATGCCTATCTGATTTTTTTTTAAGCTGTAGAAAAGAATGGTCTGCAGTGACCCTCCAGTTGATTGAATATAAAATAGAAGAGTATGAAATGTGTTTTGTGAAGCAGAACTTTATGTCAGGTTAAAGCTAGACACATCTCCTCCACTGAGTCTAAGCTCGTCAATTGTGCACCTAAAATTTTATGGGAAAGGATACTGTTTGATGCAGTCCACCAGTGGTCCATAACAGCAGTCATTCACGATGCACTGCAGACAAATAAGAGAAAGGGTCTGAGATGGAGCGACTACAAAAACTGTCAGACAATATCCTAAAAGCAGTAATTACTTTTCTTAAATTTTTTTTTAAAAAAAGCTATCAAAAGACTGTTCGGATTTAATCACAGAAAACAAAAATTGCATGCTTTTTATTCACTATAAAAGCAAGCTATTAAAAAGTGAAATGCTCTTCTCACAAATATTGCATTGCCATTTATGGTGCACCCTGACCTCAGTGATAGTTTATGATGACAGTAATTAAATGAGGTTTAAAATCCTTTACTCTGCTAGGCAGATAACAGCATTGCCACTGAAAATAGACAGCTGTGATTAATACCTGATAGACCTGATTTGCTAGAACTCCATCTGGAATCTGAGAAGGGTCCGTAGCATACTATTTATAACAGACTTGGAGGCTGCAGAAGAAAAGAGATGAACTGTTAGCAGACAGTCAACATACTTTTAATACAACATGAAAAGTGACATATACCTATAAATACACCAACCATGAAAATGAAAACATTACTGATACTAATCATTTTTTCCCTTTTCCTCAAATCTCAGAGAAGCTTTTAATTAAAACACTTTGCCAAGTTTATAAGCCACATTGACAGATTTGAAGATGACCTAATTTTTCCAAGGTAAATTCACAAGTACAGACCTAAAGCATACGTCTCTTTGCAGATAAATTAGCTTTTGAAAAGCCCACGGTGTGGGGGAGGTGAAACAATCAGAAAAGAAAATATTTTCCTTCTGCAGGTAAGTATGTTATAACCAAGCATATGTAGCAGGAGAGTTTAGTGAAGGCAGGTCAGATTCAAAGACTTCAGTGACGTCAATAAAAGTTACCCTCAGCCAAGAAAGCATCTCTGAATCTAAATCTTTCTGAAATAATTCTCAACTGCCATGAAATGTTATGTCCATTTCACAGGTAAGGAAAGTATGTAAAACTGACATAATTGAGCAAATCTTAAATAAGATTAAAAAAAATATATATATATGTATATACACACACAATTGTATATTTATATACAAATTTTTGTCCCAAAGTATGTCTCATCATACCCAGTTGCAAATTAAACTGATCTTATCCCAGGGGACTGCAATGGAAGGGCTATAGGAGGCATCTTACGAAGTGTGGTATATCAGATCACACCTTTTGAAAAGCGAGGCAGGAGAGCCTGACTTCATTGCTTACTGGAGGCATGCAGAAGCCAGAGTGGCCAGAACTCCTCTTCCTCAGCATGGGGGAAGGCAAGTCTCTAAACTGAAGCTAAGTCAGGTACTGCCTAAGAATCAATTCTTTCAAGTCCTCCATTGCAATCATTCCCAAACATTTAGCAAAATAGCTTATAGGGTCTGATCCATATAAGCACAAACTAAAAAACATACTGGATAATTATCTAGTTAAGGAAAAGAAGAAGTAAAACTCTCACTGTTTGCAGATGACATGATCTTCTACATAGAAAATCCTAAAGACTCGACCAGAAAACTACTAGAGCTAATCAATGAATATAGTAAAGTTGCAAGATATAAAATCAACACTCAGAAATCCCTTGCATTCCTATACACTAATAATGAGAAAGTAGAAAAAGAAGTTAAGGAAACAATTTCATTCACCATTGCAACGAAAAGAATAAAACACTTAGGAATATTCCTACCTAAAGAAACTAAAGACCTATATATCGAAAACTATAAAACACTGATGAAAGAAATCAAAGAAGACACTAATAGATGGAGAAATATACCATGCTCATGGGTTGGAAGAGTCAATATAGTGAAAATGAGTATACTACCCAAAGCAATCTACAGATTCAATGCAATTCCAATCAAGCTACCAGCAGTATTTTTCACAGAACTAGATCAAATAATCTCAAGATTTGTATGGAAATATAAAAAACCTCGAATAGCCAAAGCAATCTTGATAAAGAAGAATGCAACTGGAGGAATCAACTTGCCTGACTTCAGGCTCTACTACAAAGCCACAGTCATTAAGACAGTATGGTACTGGCACAAAGACAGAAATACAGATCAATGGAACAAAATAGAAAGCCCTGAAATAAATCTACACACCTATGGACACCTTATCTTCGACAAAGGAGGCAAGAATATACAATGGAGTAAAGACAGTCTCTTTAACAGGTGGTGCTGGGAAAACTGGTCAACCACTTGTAAAAGAATGAAACTAGACCTCTTTCTAACACCACACACAAAAATAAACTCAAAATGGACTAAAGATCTAAACCTAAGACCAGAAACTATAAAACTCCTGGAGGAAAACATAGGCAAAACACTCTCTGACATAAATCACAGCAGGATCCTCTATGATCCACCTCCCAGTATAATGGAAATAAAAGCAAAAATAAACAAATGGGATCTAATTAAAATTAAAAGCTTCTGCACAACAAAGGAAACTATAAGCAAGGTGAAAAGACAGCCTTCTGAATGGGAGAAAACAATAGCAAATGAAACAACTGACAAACAACTAATCTCAAAGATATACAAGCAACTTATGCAGCTCAACTCCAGAAAAATAAACGACCCAATAAAAAAATGGGCCAAAGAACTAAATAGGCATTTCTCCAAAGAAGACATATGGATGGCTAACAAACACATGAAAAGATGTTCAACATCACTCATTATCAGAGAAATGCAAATCAAGACCACAATGAGGTACCATTTCACACCAGTCAGAATGGCTGCGATCCAAAAGTCTACAAGCAATAAATGCTGGAGAGGATGTGGAGAAAAGGGAACCCTCTTGCACTGTTGGTGGGAATACAAACTAGTACAGCCACTATGGAAAACAGTGTGGAGATTCCTTAAAAAATTGCAAATAGAACTGCCTTATGACCCAGCAATCCCCCTGCTGGGCATACACACTGAGGAAACCAGAACTGAAAGAGACACATGTACCCCCAATGTTCATCGCAGCACTGTTTATAATAGCCAGGACATGGAAACAACCTCAATGTCTATCAACAGATGAATGGATAAGAAAGCTGTGGTACATATACACAATGGAGTATTACTCAGCCCTTAAAAAGAATAAATTCGACTCAGTTCTAATGAGATGGATAAAACTGGAGCCGATTATACAGAGTGAAGTAAGCCAGAAAGAAAAACACCAATACAGTATACTGACAGAGGAATTTAGAAAGATAGTAATGATGACCCTCTATGTGAGACAACAAAAGAGACACAGAGGTATAGAACGGACTTTTGGACTCTGAGGGAGAGGGAGAGGGTGGGATGATTTGGGAGAATGGCATTGAAACATGTATACTATCATGTAAGAAACGAAGTGCCAGTCTAAGTTCAATACAGGATACAGGATGCTTGGGGCTGGTGCACGGGATGATCCAGGGAGATGACATGGGGTGGGAGGTGGGAGGGGCTTCGGCATTGGGAGATCGTGTACACCTGTGGCTGATTCATGTCAATGTATGGCAAAACAAATACAGTACTGTAATGTAGAATAAAGTATTAAAAAAATAAAAAAATAAAAAATAATCTAGTTAAGAGAATAAAAACATGCCACAGAGCTACATCATCATTCAGGTTCTGAGATAGTTTTTCATCCTTTTTTTATTTTGAATGATTATGTTCCTTATCAAGTTCAGTACCATAAGAACACTGACAGACATGATAAATGTTAGGAAATTCTGTGGAAAGAAATAGGGAAATTTTATCTTTCTCACTTAAGCATGGTGCACAAGGCAAAAAATGAAGCACAATTATTTTAATTATTTCCTATTCTTAGTTACCTAGCTGCATGTGTATAACAATGCTATGTAGTTAGTTGCTATTTGTAAATACGTTTGCACGGCAAGCAGGGAGGCATATATGGAGTCTCACAAAGATCGTCATCACTGGAGGAATACTATCCAGCTCTGCAACCTGGCAAGTTATTGAACCTCTCAAATTCAGGGTCTTCATCTGTAGAATGAAAGGTTTAAGGGTTTTTATATGAGTCCCTAGAGAAAAGAGTGACAACACTATGATTTTAGTTATTTTGTTAAAGCAATAATAAGTAATATCAAGAAAAAAATTAGCCTTACGCATCGACTTTGAGTAAGCTTAAGTTCAGTTCAGTCACTCAGTTGTGTCCGACTCTGCGACCTCATGGACTGCAGCACACCAGGCTTACCTGTCTATCACCAACTCCTGGAACTTACCCAGACTCATGTCCATTGAGTCAGTGATGCCATCCAACCATCTCATCCTCTGTCGTCCCCTTCTCATCCTGCCTTCACTCTTTCCCACCATCAGGGTCTTTTCTACTGAGTCAGTTCTTCACATCAGGTGGCCAAAGTATTGGAGTTTCAGCTTCAGCATCAGTCCTTCCAATGAGTATTCAGGACTGCTCTCCTTTAGGATGGACTGGTTGGATCTGCTTCCTGTCCAAGGGACTCTCAAGAGTCTTCTCCAACACCACAGTTCAAAAGCATCAATCCTTCAGAACTCAGCTTTCTTTACGGTCCAACTCTCACATCCATACATGACTACTGGGAAAACCATAGCTTTGACTAGACATACCTTTGTTGGCAAAGTAATGTCTCTGCTTTTTAATAAGCTGTCTAGGTTGATCATAACTTTCCTTCCAAGGAGTAAGCGTCTTTTAATTTCTTGGCTGCAGTCACCATTTGCAGTGATTTTGAAGCCCCCAAAAATAAAGTTTGTCACTATATCCACTGTTTCCCCATCTATTTTCCATGAAGTGATGGGACCGGATGCCACGATCTTACTTTTCTGAATGTTGAGTTTTAAGCCAACTTTTTCACTCTCCTCTTTCACTTTCATCAAGAGGCTCTTTAGTTCCTCTTCACTTTCTGCCGTAAGGGTGGTGTCATCTGCATACCTGAGGTTGTTGATATTTCTCCCGGCAATCTTGATTCCAGCTTGTGCTTCATCCAGCCTGCATTTTGCCTGAGGTACTCTGCATGTAAGTTAAATAAGCAGGGTGACAATCAATATAGAGCCTTGACGTACTCCTTTTCCTATTTGGAACCAGTCTGTTGTTCTATGTCCAGTTCTAACTGTTGCTTCTTGACCTGCACACAGATTTCTCAGGAGGCAGGTCAGGTGGTCTAGTATTCCCATCTCTTTCAGAATCTTCCACAGTTGGCTGTGCTCCACACAGTCAGCAGAAGTAGATGTTTTTCTGGTACTCTCTTGCTTTTTCAATGATCCAACGGATGTTGGCAATTTGATCTCTGGTTCCTCTGCCTGTTCTAAATCCAGCATGAACATCTGGAAGTTCATGGTTTACATACTGTTGAAGCCTGGCTTGGAGAATTTTGAGCATTACTTTGCTAGTGTATGAGATGAGTGCAATTGTGCACTAGTTTGAACATTCTTTGGCATTGCCTTTCTTAAGTTAGACTTAATTATTTCAGAAAGAAATTACCACGGTTTAGTGGAACAAAAACTGGGAATACAAAGCAGTGAACTGTCCTACATTGCTCTCACATGCTCAGTCCGGTCTGACTCTCTGTGACCCAACAGACTGTAGCTTACCAGCTCTTTTGTCCATAGGATTCTACAGGAACAAATACTGGAGTGTGTTGCCATTTCCTTCTCTAGGGTATCTCCCTGACCCAGGGCCAAACCTGTGTCTCCCAAATTGGCAGGCAGATTCTTTACCCACTGAGCCATTGTAAATTCACTCTGTTTCCCCAATTTAATTCTAAGGCCAGGCCAGTAGGAGGGGACCAAAGCAATCGCCCACATACTGGTCACCTTCTGTGAGGGACTGCACTCACTCTGATCTGCTACTCAATCACACATGGATAATAATGGCAGACACTCCTCTGCAGTATCCATGATGGTATCAGTATCTCATGGAAACAAAAGCACCTTCTCCACATGTTTCTGGTCATTGCTAGGTTGTTACACTGCTAACCCTCATACCCATGTGAGAAGATGATTACTAAATGACCAGACAGCATACCTAAAAATTTGCTATTTCCCTATCCTAGGGAAAATTACTGACCTCATATCAAACTAAATGCAAACTCACTGCTAAAATCATAATGGTCCTTTTTTTTTTTTTTAAAAAAAGAGGGACAATACCCCAGGATAGAAAAAAAAATTAGGTCATTTGTTTTATGAGGGAAGAAAGGGAAATCTTACAGGAAAAAGAAACTGATGACATCATAGTTTTCCTTACAATATACATTATAGAACAGTGTGCTTATCAGAAGCAAGAATCATAGCCAATAAACTTAAAAAAATAGTTTGAATATACTGAATAGAACACTATTCAAATCAAAGGAAGCTTGCTAGGGGAAGTCAGTGACTTTAAATTGAATAGTAAAAGCTATATATTGAGTCCACGTTCATTTAAAACTCAAGAAAATCTCTTTTCTCATCTTACAACTGGCCGTTTCTCAGAGCCAGGAGAGAAAGTGCTAACACACAGGACCTCCAGGCCAAGGCTCCAGATGCAGGGCATGTCTGCACTCCATGTCTGGGTATTTGCATTCAGACAAGAGTAGATCTGTCTCCCAGATCAAGCCAGAGTACAAGCATACATTTACACACAAACTCTGAAGCTTAGGAAATGCCCAGTGAGTGAAGTGAGACTCACTCAGTCGTGTCCAACTCTTTGCAATCCCATGGACTATACAGTCCATGGAATTCTCCAGGCCAGAACACTGGAGTGGGTAGCCTTTCCCTTCTCCAGGAGATCTTCCCAACCCAGGGATGAACCCAGGTCTCCCGCACTGCAGGCAGATTCTTTACCAGCTGAGCCACTAGGGAAGCCCAGGAGATGCCAAAGGGAGGAATAATAACATCAACCAGATAAGGAAAAGCAATTGGACAAGCCTGAGGTGGCTAGAGATATGAGGCCTCAAGGAAGTCCATGCCTTTCATGGAAACTGTCCCTAGGCCAGCCATGACTTTCATCCATTGTTCATCCATCTATTTTGACCATGTGTGGATAGGAGTCTCGTTCTCTCCAACCACTGCTAAAGGCATTCATTCTGTTGATTTCACAGTTTAACCCTGCCACTGTTTCAGCTGCTGGGATTTCAAGTATCAAGCCTGTTCAAAGCAAGAATGCATGAGTCACTTGGAGCAAGATGCAGTAGGAAAGGAGAGGACTGGTACCTGTTCAAGCACACTACACAGAATACAGGGGTGATAGGCAATGCCTGGACTATGACATGCATGTAGCTTCCGTTGTGTCTGGCTCTTTGTGACCCCATGGACTGTAGCCCATCAGGCTCTCCTGTTCACGGGATTTCCCAGGCAAGAATACTGGAGTGAGTTGTCATTTCCTTCTCCATATTGTGGAATATTTTGAACACAAAGAGGGCAGGATCCTAATATAATAAACATCCATGTCCCACCTTTCTGGGCTTCCCAGGTGGTGCTAATGGTAAAAGAGACCACCTGAGCATGAGGGAGACATTAAGAGACCTGGGTTTGATCCTTGGGTTGGAAAGATCCCCTGGAGGAGGGCATAGCAACCCACTCCAGTATTCTGGCCTGGAGAATCCATCTTTCTAAATTAACTTCTGGACTGGCAATTAATACTAAGATAGTCCAATACTAATTTGTGTAAATTTTTAAGTTTATTAATTTGCTAGAGATTGCTTTATTAGTATTTTTAAGACAATAAATTTCAGTTTTTTCTCTCTACTACTCCACTTCTTCAAAATTCATTTAATTTATTCTTTTGTGATCATTTCCTGCTTTCTTCTTTGAGTCTGCTACATTTATTAATACTTTACTATGTTTATTAAATAAAATTTCAAGCTTTAACACACTTTTTTTGCATCGTTTTATTTTTTAATATAAATTTATTTATTTTAATTGGAGGTTAATTACTTTACAAAATTGTATTGGTTTTGCCATACATCAACATGAATCCGCCACAGGTATACACGTATTCCCCATCCTAAACCCCCCTCCCTCCTCCCCTCCCCGTACCATCCCTCTGGGTCTTCTCAGTGCACCAGCCCCAAGCACCCAGTATCATGCATCGAACCTGGACTGGCGATTCGTTTCATATATGATATTATACATGTTTCAATGCCATTCTCCCACATCATCCCACCCTCTCCCACAGAGTCCAAAAGACTGTTCTATACATCTGTGTCTCTTTTGCTGTCTTGCATACAGGGTTATCATCTATCTTTCTAAATTCCATATTTATGTGTTAGTATACTGTATTGGTGTTTTTCTTTCTGGCTTACTTCACTCTGTATCATCGGCTCCAGTTTCATCCACCTCATTAGAACTGATTCAAATGTATTCTTTTTAATGGCTGGGTAATACTCCATTGTGTATATGTACCACAGCTTTCTTATCCATTCATCTGCTGATGAACATCTAGGTTGCTTCCATGACCTGGCTATTATAAACAATGATGCGATGAACATTGGGGTACATGTGTCTCTTTCAATTCTGGTTTCCTTAGTGTGTATGCCCAACAGTGGGATTGCTGGGTCACAAGGCAATTCTATTTCCAGTTTTTAAGGAATCTCCACACTGTTCTCCATAGTGGCTGTACTAGTTTGCATTCCCACCAACAGTGTAAGAGGGTTCCCTTTTCTCCACACCCTCTCCAGCATTTATTGCTTGTAGACTTTTGGACTGTAGCCATTCTGACTGGCGTGAAATGGTACCTCACTGTGGTTTTGATTTGCATTTTTCTGATAATGAGTGATGTTGAACATCTTTTCATGTGTTTGTTAGCCATCTGTATGTCTTTTTGGAGAAACGTCTATTTAGTTCTTTGGCCCATTTTTTTATTGGGTCGTTTATTTTTCTGGAATTGAGCTGCAGGAGTTGCTTGTCAGTTGCTTCATTTGCTATTATTTTCTCCCACTCTGAAGGCTGTCTTTTTACCTTGATTATAGTTTCCTTTGTTGTGCAGAAGCTTTTAAGTTTAATTAGGTCCCATTTGTTTATTTTTGCTTTTATTTCCAATATTCTGGGGGTGGGTCATAGAGGATCCTGCTGTGACTTATGTCAGAGAGTTTAACACACTTTTTAAGGCTACAATCTTTCCTCTAAATTCTCTTTTAGCTACATGACACAAGTTCCACTGCCACTTACAAATATTTTGTAGTTCCCATTATGACTTAAATCTCTGATTCATACATTATTTTAAAATATTTCATTTTTAATATTCCAATTTGATTAGATTGTGGCAACCTCCAAATTATTTTAATTTGGAAGTATGTACTTGACTTTCTTTGTGTTTTTGTATGTGACTCAATTTTTATGAATGTTTCAAAAATCATTCTAGTTCCTATTTTAGAGGTACAGGGTACAGATATGTCTAGCATATCAAGATTTTTAATTGTACTATTCAAATATTCTATATTAGTACTAATATTTCCCAAGCTACATATGTACTATTCTACTTCTACTGTCACTTTGTCAGCTTCTCCATCTAATTCTGTCAGTGTTTGCTTTCTATATTAAGAGGCTATATTGTTGGGTATACAAACTCATTGTTCCAAGAATGAAATTTTGTCTTTTGGTATCGTCATGACCTTCTTAATCTCGTGTGTGTGTGTTAAACATAAAATTACCTAATGGTGATACTGCTGCACCACTTTTCTTTTGAATAATATCTATCTAATACATCTGGTATTTCATTTATTTAAACCTCACTGTATCATTACGTCTTAGGTCTGACTCATTCATAGCATTTAGCTAGATTTCCTAAAATCACATTCGGAAATCTCTCCTTTTTCAAGAGTGAGGTTTTTTTTCTCTTAATTTTTTTTCTTTTTAATAAAGTTAAACAGTAAAACAAAAATTCACAAGCTGCCCTGTTCGCCCCCCGCCTCCCTCCCCTCCCCCCAGTCTTCGGTGCTGGCTCCCTTTCCTTCACCCCACTCACACAGACACAGGGTATCCAACTGAGAAAACGAAACTGCTCTAAGGACGTGGAGACATGATGAAGGTGAATCGTGTCCACATTCGAGGTTAAGCTGAGCAAGTCTGCATTTTCTGGATTCTGGGAGGTGTCCTTTCATTAGCCAAACTGAAAAAGAAATTCCCTGGACCAGACGCTTCAAAGCTGAAGCCCCCAGGACCACCGAAGAATGCCTTGAAGATGTTGTTTGCATCAAAATCACCCATATTCATGCCCTCTTCATCAAGGTCTTGTCCACTGTCATAGCGAGTCTTTTTCTTGGGATCAGAGAGAATAGTAAAAGCTTCTCCGACTTCCTTGAATTTTTTCTCTTCCTCCTTCTGAACTTCGGCACTGGCTCCACTGTGCCGATCTGGATGGTGCATCAAGGCTCGCTTCCGGTAGGCTTTCTTGATCTCGTCCTCAGAGGCATTCTTGTCTACACCAAGAATCTTGTAGTAATCTTTCCTCTTACTCTTCTTCAGTTCTAACTGTGCATTTTTAAGGAGCTGTTTGTGTTCTTTTGTCTTCTCCGTCTGATATACTTTTTCATAGTCCCGTACTGCTTCTTCATACTGTTCTGTGTCCAAGTAACACTGAGCTCTTCTCAAGTAGGCTTTTATATAAGTCTCATCGAGCTTCACTGCATTCGTGCAGTCTTCTATTGCATCATCTAGTTTCCTAAGCTTGGAATTAACCGTACCCCGATTACAGTAGAGTTTAGCATTTGTTTTTATATTGTTGGGGTCTATCCCCAGGGCTTCTGTGTACAGTTCATATGCTAGCTTGTAATTTCCTTCTTTAAATGCTTTATTTCCATCTTCTTTCTTTGCTTTAAGTGCTTTGGCATTTCTGCAAGCAACGCAGGCCTTCTTGTGGTCAGGAGCCATCCTGAGAGCCTGTACAAAAAACTGAACCGCCTTCTCAATACAATCTTCATAATAAAGGCAAAGACCTCGTACATACAGAGCATCAGCATTGGTGGAATCCATTCGTAAAATGTCACTGGCCACAGACTGTGCTTCTGGGTAACGACCCAGCATTGCTAAACACTCTGCTTTGAGGATTTTGAAGCGATGGCAGGCAGGGGGCATATTCTAGGGCACAGTCCATGCAAAAAACAACCTTCCGAAAATCCCGCTTCTCAAAATCCGTTTCTGCTATTTTCTCATATTCTATGACTGCATTCGCATTCTCGAACTCCTACTGGGCCTGAGCATATTTGTGATCCAGTTCTAGGGCTCTCTGGAAACTACGACACGCTGCCATGGCATTCCCTAGATAGGTGGCATTTGCCTTCTCGTAGATGTCCCCGGACGAAACTGTCATCCAGCCTCACTGACTGCTGTGCATCCCCGAGAGCTTCCCGGAACTTTCCAAGCATCATCAAGGTGGCGGCTCGGTTCCCATAATAGCTAGCATTCTTAGGACACATATCTATGACTTTTGTGTAATAGTTATAAGCTTCATTGTAATCTTTCTTGGCATAGTAGGCATTTCCTTGTTCCTTGAAAGACTCTGCTTCTCTCTGCGCCTCCTCGTCATCTAGCAGCTCTGGCTCGGTCGCCGCCATTACCACATCGCACTCAGCGGCAGCCTCAAGAGTGAGTTTAATCTACCTGTAACTGAGACATCTGGACTTACCCTACCCTCTTACTCTCCATGCTCTGGTAATCATTTTCTTCCCCTTTCCCATTTACTACCTCTAAATTGATTACATTTTCTTTATGCCCTCTCTCTGTCTCTATTCACTGAAAAATATCAATAATATGGTTTTTTAAAGTTTGTTTGTTTCTGGCTGTCCCGAGTCTTCATTTCCGTACTTGCAGTGAGCAGGGGCTATCATGTGCTGTGCAGCCTTCTCAGTGCAGCGGCTTCCTCTTGCTGAGGAGCACTAGCTCTGGAAGTACAGGCTTCTCTAATCGCAGTGCGTGAGATGAGCTGCTCTGGAGCATGTGGGATCCTCATGGACCAGGGATTGAATCTGTGTCCCCAACACTGGCAGGCAGATTCTTAACTACTGGACCACCCGGGAAGTCCAATAATATAGTCTGTATCTACTTCTTTAGTAGTTCTCTCAAAATTTTTTCTAATCTAATCATACCTCCTTGGTAATTCTTAGTGTAAGGAACTTAGACTGCATTCATGCCAACCAGCAAGTTCCCTTTCTTAATCAGCTTCCATGATACCATGCCTATTATTTTTGTCTGACCATCTTGTTTGTAAACACAATTTCCTAATTAATTTGTGTGGTGGTTAGTTTTATGTGTCAATGTTATTGGACCACAAGGTGACATATTTTGTTAAACATTAATTACTCTGTATGTTTGTAAGGATATTTCTGGATGAGATTCACAATTTATTTTGTAGACTGAATAAAGCAGACTGCCTTCCCTGATGTGGGGTGGGCCTCATGCAGTCAGCTGAAGGACTGACAAGAAAAGGGATGAGTAGAAGAGAATTCTTTCTGTCTTACTGCCTTTGATTTGGAACATCGGCATTCTCCTTTCTTTGAACTAGACCTAAAATATTGGCTCCTCCTGAGTCTCAAGTCTGCAGATTTTGGACCAGAACTAGGCCACTGGCTGTCCTATGTCTTTAGCTTGCTGACTAACTATAGATCTTGGGAGTTATTAGCCTCTTGGGAGTTATTAGCCTCTATTGTCATATGAACCAATTTCTTATCAACTCTCTCTCTCCCCTGACGTCTCCCTGTTATGCTCTGTCTCTCTCTACACACACACACACACACACACACACACACACACACACACACACACACACACACTTGGTTCTATTTCTCTGGAGAATCTTCTACATAGTCTCTTTCTACTTTAAAAAATATATTTAAACATTCAATGTTTATTTAAATTTATCAACATGTCTGTCGATTTCCTCTTTCAGTGCTGTTTCTTGAATGCCACATTCTAACTATTATTCTAATAATAATTCTATTATTACTAAAGCATTTCTTTTATTAGTGCTTTCAGCTAGGATCACTGAGTAGCAAGATCTTTGGTTCTGCCTTATCTGAAACTATCTTCACTGAGGTCTCAGTCTTGAATGATAATATAGCTGGGTATAGAATCACATGCTAAGAATCAGCTCTTTGAAGACATAATTCTACTGTCTCTTGACATCTATTACTGATAAGAACTCTATTGTCAGATGAACAGGTGAAATTACAGTATATTTATAAAACAGAATATTACTCAGCCATAAAAGGAACAAATTTGAGTCAGTTGTAGTGAAGTGGATGAATCTAGAATCTCTTATACAGAGTGAATTAAGTCAGAAAGAGAAAAATCAAGTGTTGTATATTAACACACATTTATGGAAGCTAGACCCAGATAGCTCAGTTGGTAAAGAATCCGCCTGCAATGCAGGAGACACTGGTTCAATTCCTGGGTCAGGAAGATCCCCTGGAGAAGGAATAGGCTACCCACTCCAGTATTCTGGCCTGGAGAATCCCGTGGACTGTACAGTCTGTGGGGTTGCAAAGAGTCGGACGTGACTGAGTGACTTTCACTTTCACTTCATGGAATCTAGAAAAACAGTACTTATGGACATAGTAGAGAATGGACTTGTAGACACAGTGGGGGAAGATGAGGCTTGGAAGAATTAAGAAGGCAGCACAGATATATATGTGTGTGTATGTATATATAGTGTGTGTGTGTGTGTGTGTGTGTGTGTCTGTGCATATATACTGTCATGTGTAAAAAGACAGTGGGAAGTTCCTAAATAACAAACAGCCCAATCTAGCACTGTGTGATGACTAGAGGGGTGGGATAAGGGGAGGGGTGGAAGGCTCAGGAGGGAAGGGATATAATATAATTATGATGGATCCATGATGTTGAACAGCAGAAATCATCACAAAACTGAAAAGCAACTTTCTACTAATAAAAAAATAAATAAAATTTAAAAAGGAATTCTACTGTCAATCTTCAGTTCAGTTCAGTCACTCAGTCGTGTCTGACTCTTTGTGACGCAATGAATAACAGCACACCAGGCCTCTCTGTCCGTCACCATCTCCCGGAGTTCACTAGACTCACGTCCATCGAGTCTGTAATGCAATCTAGCCATCTTATCCTTGGTCGTCCCCTTCTCCTCCTGTCCTTAATCTCTCCCAGCATCAGAGACTTTTCCAATGAGTCAACTCTTCGCATGAGGTGGCCAAAGTATTGGAGTTTTAATTCAGCATCATTCCTTCCAAAGAAATCCCAGGGCTGATCTCCTTCAGAATAGACTGGTTGGATCTCCTTGCAGTCTAAGGGACTCTCAAGAGTCTTCTCCAACACCACATTTCAAAAACATCAATTCTTCGGTGCTCAGCCTTCTTCACAGTCCAGCTCTCACATCCATACATGACTACTGGAAAAATCATAGCCTTGACTAGACGGACCTTAGTTGGCAAAGTAATGTCTCTGCTTTTGAATATATTGCCTAGGTTGATAATAACTTTTCTTCCAAGGAGTAAGCGTCTTTTAATTTCATGGCTGCAGTCACCACCTGCAGTGATTTTGGAGCCCCCAAAAATAAAGTCTGACACTGTTTCCACTGTTTCCCCATCTATTTCCCATGAAGCGATGGGACCGGATGCCATGATCTTCGTTTTCTGAATGTTGAGCTTTAAGCCAACTTTTTCACTCTCCTCTTTCACTTTCATCAAGAGGCTTTTTAGTTCCTCTTCACTTTCTGCCATAAGGGTGGTGTCATCTGCATATCTGAGGTTATTGATATTTCTCCCGGCAATCTTGATTCCAGCTTGTGTTTCTTCCACTCCAGCGTTTCTCATGATGTACACTGCATATAAGTTAAATAAGCAGGGTGACACTATACAGCCTTGACGTACTCCTTTTCCTATTGGGAACCAGTCTGTTGTTCCATGTCCAGTTCTAACTGTTGCATCCTGACCTGCATACAGATTTCTCAAGAGGCAGGTCGGGTTTGTCTGGTATTCCCATCTCTTTCAGGATTTTCCACAGTTTATTGTGATCCACACAGTCAAAGGCTTTGGCATAGTCAATAAAGCAGAAATAGATGTTTTTCTGGAACTCTCTTGCTTCTTCCATGATCCAGCGGATGCTGGCAATTTGATCTCTGGTTCCTCTGCCTTTTCTAAAACCAGCTTGAACATCAGGGAGTTCAGGGTTCACGTACTGCTGAAGCCTGGCTTGGAGAATTTTGAGCATTACTTTACCAGCATGTGAGATGAGTGCAGTTGTGCGGTAGTTTGAGCATTCTTTGGCATTGCCTTTTTGGAATTGGAATGAAAACTGACCTTTTCCAGTCTTGTGGCCACTGCTGAGTTTTCCAAATTTGCTGGCATATTGAGTGCAGCAATTTCACAGCATCATCTTTCAGGATTTGAAATAGCTCAACTGGAATTCCATCACCTCCACTAGCTTTGTTCATAGAGATGCTTTCCAAGGCCCACTTAAGTTCACATTGCAGGATGTGTGGCTCTAGATGAGTGATCACATCATCATGATTATCTTGGTCGTGAAGATCTTTTTTGTACAGTTCTTCCATGTATTCTTGCCACCTCTTCTTAATATCTTCTGCTTCTGTTAGGTCCATACCATTTCTGTCCTTTATTGAGCCCATCTTTGCATGAAATGTTCCCTTGGTATCTCTAATTTTCTTGAAGAGATCTCTAGTCTTTCCCATTCTGTTCTATTCCTCTATTTCTTTGCACTGATCACTGAAGAAGGCTTTCTTATCTCTTCTTGCTATTCTTTGGAACTCTGCATTCAGATGCTTATATCTTTCTTTTTCTCCTTTGTTTTTCACCTCTCTTCTTTTCACAGCTATTTGTAAGGCCTCTCCAGACAGCCATTTTGCTTTTTGCATTTCTTTTCCATGGGGATGTCTTGATCCCTGTCTCCTGTACAATGTCACGAACCTCATTCCATAGTTCATTAGGCACTCTCTCTATCAGATCTAGGCCCTTAAATCTATTTCTCACTTCCACTGTATAATCATAAGGGATTTGATTTAGGTCATACCTGAATGCTCTAGCGGTTTTCCTACTTTCTTCCATTTGAGTCTGAATTTGGTCATAAGGAGTTCATGATCTGAGCCACAGTCAGCTCCTGGTCTTGTTTTTGTTGACTATATAGAGCTTCTTCATCTCTGGCTGCATAGAATATAATCAATCTAATTTTGGGGTTGACTATCTGGTGATGCCTTGTGTAGAGTCTTCTCTTGTGTTCTTGGAAGAGGGTGTTTGCTATGACCAGTGCATTTTCTTGACAAAATTCTATTAGTCTTTGTCCTGGTTCATTCCACATTCCAAGGCCAAATTTGCCTGTTACTCCAGGTGTTTCTTGACTTCCTACTTTAGCATTCCAGTCCCCTATAATGAAAAGGACATCTTCTTTGGGTGTTAGTTCTAAAAGGTCTTGTAGGTCTTCATAAAACCATTCAACTTCAGTTTCTTCAGCATTACTGGTTGGGGCATAGACTTGGACAACTGTGACACTGAATGGTTTGCCTTGGAGAAGAATAGAGATCATTCTGTCATTTTTGAGATTGCATCCAAGTACTGCATTTCGGACTCTTTTGTTGACCATGATGGCTACTCCATTTCTTCTGAGGGATTCCTGCCCACAGTAGTAGATATAATGGTCATCTGAGTTAAATTCACCCATTCCAGTCCATTTTAGTGCGCTGATTCCTAGAATGTCGATGTTCACCCTTGCCATCTCTTGTTTGACCACCTCCAACTTGCCTTGATTCATGGACCTGACATTCTAGGTTCCTATGCAATATTGCTCTTTACAGCATTGGATCTTGCTTCTATCACCAGTCACATGCACAACTGGGTATTGGTTTTGCTTTGGCTCCATCCCTTCATTCTTTATGGAGTTATTTCTCCACTGATCTAGCATATTGGGCACCTAATGACCTGGGGAGTTCCTCTTTTGCTGTTCTATCATTTTGCCTTTTCATACTGTTCATGGGGTTCTTAAGGCAAGAATACTGAAGTGGCTTGCCATTCCCTTCTCCAGTGGACCATGTTCTGTCAGCTCTCCCCACCATGACCCGCCCGTCTTGGGTTGCCCCACAGGCATGGCTTGGTTTCACTGAGTTAGACAAGGCTGTGGTCCTAGTGTGATTAGATTGACTAGTTTTCTGTGAGTATGGTTTCAGTGTGTCTGCCCTCTGATGCCCTCTTGCAACACCTACCATCTTACTTGGGTTTCTGTTACCTTGGACGAGGGTTATCTCCTTACTGCTGCCCTTCCTGACCTTCAATGTGGGATAGCTCCTCTAGGTCCTCCTGCCACTGATCCATGGGTTGCTCCTCCCGGCAGCTGGCCCTGGCCTCGGGCCTGGGTGGTGCCTCTCAGCTGCCGCCCCTGGCTTCGGGCTCAGGGTGGCCTCAGGGTCATCGCCCCTGGCCTCCAGTGCGGGGTGTCTCCTCCCAGCCACCCCTGACCTTGGACGCGGGGTGTCTCCTCCCGGCTGCCGCCCCTGACCTCGGACGCGGGTAGCTCTTCCCGGCCGCCACTGACCTTAGACACAAAGTAGCTCCTCCAGGCCGCCGCCCCTGACCTCAGACACAGGGTAGCTCCTCTCAGCCATTCCTGCAACGTCGCAGCCTGACACTCTAGGCCACTGCCCCTGATCGGACGTGGGGTAGCTCCTCTCAGCCGTGATTAGGGCGCCAGCCAACTCTAATATAATCCCTATATAGGTAATTTGTCTTTTATTTCTGGGTGCTATGAGAATTTCCTTTGCTATTCAATAGTTTCATCACTGTGCACCTGGATATGGCCCTTTTTAGTTAGCCTGCTTGGAATTAGCTATTTTTCATGAGCCTAAGTATAAACACATTTAACTAGCTTGAAAAAAATGAGTCATCTTAGCTTTGGTATTCAATTTTTTGTAAAGCTTACATTAGACATCTTTTAGAAGGTCTTATCTCCTGTCTCCTACCCCTATCAAGTGTTTATATTTTCCATCTCTTCATCTCTTGTGTTATACTAAAGTTGATTTCTTCAGATCCATCCTAGAATCCACTAACTTTTGTTCTAATCTAATCTTCCAATTTTGATTTCTTGTATGTAATTGAACAGTTTACTTACCAAAGGAGCTTTTAACTTCAGTGACGATGATTTCATTTGTAAATTATATTTGTTTTTTAAATGTGCTTTCATACTATTTTGTTTATCCAATTATGGTCTTTCTTTTTACTTATTCAATCAGCTCATATATTAATTTTGTAGCTTTCAAATGTCATCATATAGATTAAATTTATAGTGTCTTATACCATTTCTCTACCTATCTATTGACCTGTCTACCTATTTACCTATCTTCCCTATGACAGTAGTTTCCTCACTTGCTTTGTAAATTTTTACTGTGAGCTTATTTTCAGAAAGAATTGTTCGACCTGTGCGGTGGAAATAACCATGACAAAGTAGTTTCATGTTTACTTTTGCAGAGACTGGTTTTATTGTTAATTTCGTAGCTCAGACTTCCTACAGTAAATAAGAGTGCAAATCTGAACCTATACCCACAAATGGCTGACCTATTTCTAATTTCACTCTCCCCTCCTAATACTCTACAACCCAAGTCCGTAGGCAGTAAGCAAGTCTCCCTGACATTTTCTCCAGGCAAGTGGAGTTTCCCAGTCTTTTTTTTTTTAATGGTTTGGGTTATATGTTGAAGCTCAATTCCAGCTCCTGGCTGCACATCTTTCCCTATCGGGGGTGTGGGGTTTAAAAATCCCAGCCCTGGCCTTTTATGACTATATCTAAAGCTAACAATTCTTATGGACTTACATGGTGTGAGTCCCTGTTCACCAATCCAAATACACATTCTCTCTCCACTTTTTGATTTCTTTGTTGTTGTTTATTTGGTCTATCATTTCTATGTCTTTGTCATGGCAACACAGCCCAACAACCAAAAATTATTCTGTTATGCTCCTGAAGTTTTTGGAAACCCTCCAAGAAGAAGTTTAAAAGAAAGCTTGTTTGTTTGCTATTTTTCTGGAGTTAAAATTTTATAAGTATATATATTTAAATAAAGTCCTCCGATAAAGTTGCAGCCCCCCAAAATTGCAGAAGGGCAGGTGGCAAATATGTTGAGTAGGCTGGAGAATGGAACCACCAAAATCACTCATGAAGTCCTCTCTTTTGCATGGTGTCTGAGCCAGGCAGGGGACTGGGAGAATGGTCACTGGGGGCTAGATAATAAATTGTTACCCTGACCCCTCCAAAGCCTGCTACCGTGTCACAGACCAAGGCACTGCAGTAATCAACAAGCGTGGGAAACACACACCTTGTTTCTGGGGGTTGAGAATCAGTTTGGCTTCTTAGACTTGCATTTTTTTGGTGCATGTGGTGGTGTGTGGCAGTATGTATGTGTGTGGTGGTGGGGTGTGGGGGTGTGGGGGAGTTAAACACCAGTTTCCTTACATGCTCATTATTTGGCAATTTGAGCTAGACTTGATGAAGACAGCTTCTCCTTATGTGGTGTTAAGTGGAGTAGATCATTTGGGTGCTGGACAATGCTTTCATGATGACTCACAGCTCTGACAGATTTGTGCTTGCTGTGATATCAGGCATGACTATAGGAGAGGGGGCTTTGGTTTTTCCCCATTTGGGTCTATCTAAGGTCTGCCTGAACTTCCCCTAGAATTGATGGGTAGGTTCCAAGTGTAAGCTCCCAAGGAACCAGGCAGAAGTTTATGGCTTCTTAGAATCTAGCCTCAGATGTTATATGAGAAGATCATAATTTTTATTTACATCTTCCTCACAAGAAGGAAAACATGCCTTCTGAAGGAAAGGTAAACTTGCAAAGTGATGCAGTATAATACCTGCAAATGGAGAGACCACATGGAATGGTGGTTATGCACTGAGTCTAGGATCAGATTTGGTTTGGCTCTTCTACCTGCTAGCTGTGTCATCTTGACAAGTTAATTAATGTCTGTGACCTTCAGTTCCCTCATTGGTACAAGAGTGTAACACTGGTGCTTACTTTGCAGGGTTATTGTGACGATGAAATAACACACAAAAAAACACTAATGTGCTATTTGAGACTTGAGCTGTCACAGTTGTTAGGCTGTTGCCTTAGTTGGTATTAGATCACACTGTGGTCTGCTTTCTGCCTCCCAACATCACATCATCATTATTTGTTACTTTCTATGGTCCAGAGGGTTAAAAACAGAAATACTTCATCAGGTGTGTGTTAAGTCAGAAGCCTGATTTTTTACCAGGCACATGTTGCCACAGCCTTGGAGAGACAACAGTAGTGAGTCTATTCTACATGCAACCTGGGGCAAGGCCAGATTCCCTCTTCTTACACATATGCCCTGACCCACCCCTTTGTGGGATTCAGGGTGTTCCACCCAGAATCAAACATGTTCTCTGGAAAGAATCTGATGGAAATCCCTATAATCATAGAAAAAACAGATTCCACACTTCCACCCCCAACCCACCCCCATGCCCAGCTTAGGGCATTTCAAGTGCTAGCAATCAAGCAAGCAGAGACTTTACCCAAATCACTAACACTCACACCCATGTTTAGAACTACTCCTTTCCTTAGTGTAAGTAAGCTCAAATAAGCAGCCAGCTACTGTGGAAAGGAACCAAGGCAAATAAGCAGATGAATCAGCTACACTTTTAAGGTCACTGGAAGTCTTGCCCACTGCAAAAGGTGCCATCTGCTCAGGTTACACCTGGATAAAACAAAGATAAGACCCTATAAAGCTGAGACCTCTAATCCAGTGTCATCAATGGATTTAAGCATGACAAGTGAGCCAGCATGGGGTTGACCATACATTGGATAGTAGCAATCAGGAGAGAAAACAAGATGAAGTGAGGGATGGATGCTACAGGGATAAAGATGAGACTGATCATTTGGAAAGAAAATTGATGTGCAGGCAGCATGGTAGTGTTAGAATCCGGTTCTCCCTCCACTGAAAAACAAACAAACCAATTCCTTCAGTTGAAAAGCTGGATGGGGAAGATGGCTGCTCTCAAGCATACCAAGAGTTCCGCCTCATCACATGACTGCTCCAGAGGTGGAGCTCCAGAACAGCAAAGCCTAAAATACCAGCTAGAATTGGATCACTTCCTCAAATGCTTAAGGTCTTTGAATATCAAGGTTATGAAGGTCCCAAGTTATATATCCATGGAGTTGGTTTACCAGTGTCTTTTCTGGACAGTCTCAACATTGCCCATGGTGTATAGGAGCCTACTTTCTCTTGCAGTTGAAAGTATGTCTCTTAAGAATTCCAGGCAGCTTGCTAAGCTTTTCTGCAGCACAGGAATGATCTCTAAGGCAGTCTGATCTCATTCAACAACCCGAATAAGAAATATCTTTCAACATTAGGGAATCCTATAGGGACAAATTATAATTCTGCCCTCTAACTAGCATATAATCATGTAAGAAATAACTTGAACTAGAGTCATCAAAAAGTATTATGTAAGGAAGAAAGGAAGAAGTCTTCAAATGAATATTCACACTGATCGGACTCTTGTCTCAGGCAACTTATAGCTCTACAGCCAGTACACACCATCAACTCTTATTCAACGAACAAACATTCAACAGAAATTTATTCAGCACATGGTTAATGCCAAGAACATACTTAATTGCACCACAGACTCCATCCTCCAAATCTGGACATTCTTTTGAATCTTTCCCTTAGCCAAAACTTCAAAGTTCAGTTCAATTCTCACCTCCTCCAGTAAAGTTTTTCATTAATTCTTCCAATCCGCTTGTTCTCCTCTCCTCATATTGTGAAGTAGAGTGAACTCACTGTCTACTGATCATTTTGCACTTGATTAAATAAATGGCTTCCCTGGTGGCTCAGAGGGTACAGCATCTGCCTGCAATGCGGGAGACATGGATTCGATCCCTGGGTGGGGAAGATCCCCTGGAGAAGGAAATGGCAACCCACTCCAGTATTCTTGCCTGGAAAACCCCATGGATGGAGAAGCCTGGTAGGCTACAGTTCATCGGGTTGCAAAGAGTTGGACATGACAGAGTGACTTCACTTTGTCACTTTAAATATTATGACATAAGAGTGATCAAGATGCTAAATCTTGAAACCATGACATTTTTTAAAAATGTGAAGGAAAAGATAATATTTAGTACAGCACAAGAAAAAAGGTATCATACTTTCTCGATGTTATCTTTATATATCCAAAGGCTTTTATATGCACTCTTAGGCTTATCCTGTGATCACAAGATTAAACTTACAAGTTTAATACTGGTTCTGAAGCCATAAGGTTTCAGATTTCAGCATGACCCTGTGTTTGGTCTGCCTCCATCTTTCTTCATTTCTTTATGGTTTGTATCATTATGGCTACCCTCAGGACACTTTTAGATACTTTTTTCTTTAACTGCTTCCCAACGAAATTTTGTTGTTGTGCAGTTACTAAGTCATTTCCAACTCTTTGTAACCCCATAGACTGCAGTATGCCAGGCATCCTTGTCCTTCACTACCTCCTGGAGTTTGCTCAGACTCATGTCCATTGATTTGGTGATACCATCCAATCATCTCATTCTCTGTTGCCCCTATACTCCTCTTGCCCTCAGTCTTTCCCAGCATCATGGCCTTTTCCAACGAGTCCACTTCTCGCATCAGGTGGCCAAAGTATCAGAGTTTCAGCATCAGTCCTTCCAATGAATACTCAGGGTTGATTTCCTTTAGGATTGACTGGTTTAATCTCCTTGCTGTCCAAGGTACTCTTAAGAGTCTTCTCCAGCACCACAATTTGAAAGCATCAATTCTTGGGTGCTCAGCCTTCTTTATTGTCCATTTCTCACATTCATACATGACTACTGGAAAAACCAGAGCTTTGACTACACGGACCTTTGTTGGCAAAGTTATGTTTCTGCTTTTTAACGCATTGTCTAGGTTTGTCATAGCTTTTCTTCCAAGGAGCAAATGTCTTTTAATTTCATGGCTGCAGTCATCATCCACAATGATTTTGGAGCTCAAGAAAATAAAATCTGCCACTGTTTCCATTTTCCCCCTATCCATTTGCCAAGAAGAGAGAGGACCAGATGCCATGATCTTCGTTTTTGAATGTTGAGTTTTAAGCCAGCTTTGTCACCGTCCTCTTTCACTTTCATCAAGAGGCTCTTTAGATCCTCTCTGCTTTCTGCCATTAGGAAGGTATATATATTCTGCATATCTGAGGCTGTTGATACTAATGTCACGAATATACCAGATATCTGTTTATACAATATCACCATCTTTGAGAATGCATGGTTCACATGGAGAACTAAGGAACTGTTTGTGTCAGGATACTTGGTAAGATGCCTGAAAGCAAAAATATTTCTCAGCTGTCACCTCAAAATTGCTCTACACAAATAGCTACTCAACAAATTGCTGACCAAATTATTAATGAATTACTCGAAACCCAATTCCCTATTGTTACAGCAATTCTTAGGTAGTCAAATGGACTTGATTTAATTTGACCTTTTCTTATTACAAGAGTAGATGTTTCAAGAAACTGTTTTCAGAAAAAGCAGACTAAGAGGCTGTTTACATATAGGTCTTTAGATAAATACTGACAACATCTAATGTCTTATCTCCCAAAGAGAAGAATGCTTAACACTGGCACAGGAGAAGTGACTTTACTGTAACAAAAGAACTGTTCAAACAGTTATATGTTATTTAAACAGTATTTATGGCAAGAAAATCTAATTTATCATTTATGATAGAACTATAAATTTCCCTTTGGAAATATAATTAAGTAAGTGACATTTTAAAATATCAAGTAAATACAGTATCTTTATTATTAGTGCATATGGTGTTATGTGGATATGGTAAAACTAAAATTTCAGAAAACCAGTCTAATATTTATACCAAGTCATTTGAAAATTTGGGAAGGTGGGGTTACTCAGCCTATCCTATAAAGAGTATCCACTTCTGAAAAGGAATAACAGCCACCATTTACTGTTTATTGTGTACCAGGCACCAGTCTAAACCCTCCACATGCATTAATTCATCAAATTTCCAGCATCTACTCACAAGGAGGCTATCCTTATCTTAGATATGAAGAAACTGAGGTATTAGAGATTTAAATAACTTGTCCAAAGTCCCACTATTAGTTAGTGATGGAGCCATGATACAAACACACAAGCTGTGGCTTGCAGTTACCTGGCTATTCTCCACCATTATTCCCATGTTAGTCAAAGGGGATCTGAAATGTTTCTGATCAAGGCATCATATTTATAAGAACTGATTGTTTCCTACCTGCTAGATGTCCCTCCAATTCAAATACTAGCAATTAAAGTTTCCAGACACTTAGTGCTCCAGGTAGAGAAAATACAGGGCCATGTAAGAAGATAAGCTCTCTTTTCTAAGCTTACTGGGCCCAGCATGTCAGACAACACTGAGATTTGAGTCACAGGTAAAGAGAAGACTGCAGCTCAAGGTCAGGGGAGAAAGTTAATGGCAGCAAAGACCTACCAAAATCTTCTGGGGCAGCTAAAAAATCCAGCAAGATCACAAGGGTCTTGTGTTATATAAAAAAAAAAAAAGGATGCTCTTAAAAGAGATACTGCAGCTGGTATGATCGAGTTTGTAGTGGTCCGTGAGATAGGGGTAAGTCTCAGCTTTACAAGTCGATGACTTCAAGAAGCCTTTCCAGTAGTTTCCTCTGGTAGTCTGTTCATTTATCTCTCCAGTGCTGGCAAAGACCCATACCACACCATGGTGTCTGCTGCAGTGCATAATTAGAAAGCAGTTAATTCTAAGTCATTAAAAGTGTTGCCCAGGATTGGAAGGATTCATGGAAAGGGAGACAGTACGAAGGCATGTACTTGCACTCTTTTGGGCGGGCTCCCAAATCTAATGGGAAAAGAATAAACCAAACCTTAGATTTCTTAAATTTTAGGAGAAGGGTCAATTGGGA